>LQRL01042445.1:11979-27384 GCA_001703475.1 Hydroides elegans
TAAATGCATGAACGTTCTGAAGTTATTAGTGCGACAAATGCATCGTCATCCACAAAAACTATATTAGACACATACATATCTATTGTGTTTCTCATTTTACTCAGTTATAAATACTTTTTTTTGTTAGCGAGGACGTTAACAGGTGATATGTACCCAGCAATGATTTTGAAATAGTTTGAATTCGGGAGATGAAAGTATGAACTGAAGTATAGAAATAGAATGGTTTGCGATAGTTACTAGATTGGCTTTGGTACAGGTCATAACGATCAAATGCATGCTGTTACAAGTTAGTGAACTCCCAAAAGCCAACATCGACGTCACATATCTTCTAGACCAAAGCCTACCAACCCTTTAAAGTCTCATGGACCCAGAAAAATATATAAATACCCTTTACACCCCAAATGCTCCCTAAGTAAATGACCTAAAACATCGACAAATGGTATTCACCCAAAACGTTTTCGGTCAAAAAGGTTTTCAGCCATCCAAAAGTGACAGAATGTGCCGAAACGCTAAGCTACCATTAACGTTACTCACAATTCAGCATTGACGTCAGATATCTCAAAGAATAAACACTCCATAACATACAACGTCTCATGGAACCCCCACAAATAAAATTGTATATATACTCCCCCATCCTCCATCTTTGCTCCTAAGTGAATTGGCTAAAACAATGACAGCTAAATGTTGCAACGTATCAAAACCTATCAACAATGGTGATGCTAAGCAACATCTCTTCTTAAATGGCTACATAACAATTGATATAACCATATATATATATACAGTTGCTTCTCTTTCTTTTTTCATTTAGCGGTTAACATTGAGTGCTTAGCGTTTAACATTAAGAGTTTAGCGTCTATCGTTCATACCAACCAAACCCTTTGACAAGAAGCGCTAAACTTAAACGCTAAACGCTAAGTGTCAAACCATAAATGCCGCTGTAAGTGCAACTAAGTGAGCTCCCAAAATCAGCTTTTGACATCACATATCTTAAACGCGACCCAACACACCCCAACCCTATAACATCTTGCGGCACCAGCAATAATATAGAGACCCTCCATCCCCATTGCTCCAAAGTGAATTACCTAAAACAATGACAAATGATTTTATGTTGCAACTCAGCAATACCTATCACCAATGATAATATTTAATGTGCAATATCTCCTCTTAAATGGCTATGTTACAAATGATATCTTTCGAATATATGTCTAGTGGTGATAATTTCCAACGTCTCTTTCTCTTGGTCGTTATGCGTTTAACGTTAAGTGTAAAGTGTTTAACGTTTAGCGTTTTACACCTATACCAACCAAACCCATTGACAATAAACGCTAAACGTTAAACGTAAAACCCTAAGTGCAACAGTATGTGCCTTACTTAGTGAACTCCCAAAATTAGCTTTTGACGTCACATTTCTTAAACGCAACCCCTCACCACCCTATAACGTCTTGCGGAACCCTCGCAGTAGTATAGAGACCCCTTCTTCATATCCCCATTGCTCCTAAGTGAATTGGGTAAAACAATGACAAATATCTTAATGCTGCAACGTAGCAGAAGCCTATCCAACAATGACGACGGGAACTATTTTTCTATGGTGGGGACTTTTTTTTGAAGTGTGACAGTATGCGAATGGGACCCAGGGGAGTCCCTTCCTTCATCATACAGATAACGTCACTACAACCAGTCGGAAATAATAATGGAAAGAAACCAGCGCGCCATGGTCGGTTATTTCGAGATGTATTATTTTTCGGATCTTTTTCCTCTGAGTTTCCAAGTTTTTTTTTCAAAGTTTTTTTTTTACATAGATATATTTAGATTATTGAAAAACGTTAACGAGTTATGCTTGAGTAATACAATAAGCTAAAATGTATGTACACAAAGCCTTCCTTGTAACTGTAAACCCACAGCCAGAAAATTCTACATGTTGTAAATATGTAGGAAAAACATAAATTGGATGGTGTTTTGAACCTTTCATGAGTAATAAACATGTAATGTTTACAAGATGTCTGTACCTAATTATACATCAAAGGCATGCCTTTTGCTACAAAGAACCTGCTTTATTGTTTTGCATTGGGATCCAATAACTGCAAAACATCTCTCCCTCAACCCTGTCTAACCCTCCTGTCTCCTATCCTACAAGGGTCTTGGAACAATCGGAAGCTTTCGAGCTATCGCTTTAAAAACCTTGTTTTAATGTGTTGTATAGGAAAACAGGGTTTGGTTGAGCTATAGTTCGGAATAGCATCCAATGTGGCCATGTTCGCATTGTGTTTTCGACCCGATTTTATCAAACGAAAATTAGCAAAGCAGTTTGCACCGAGCGGCCTCCATTCCAACTGATGAACCTTTTTTTGTCAACAAATCTTCAACCCGATTCTCTTGAGATTTGCACTCACGAACTGGTATTCGTTTGTGATGAGCTACTCAGCAAATTAGATTTTCAGTTTTTATCTGGATAGGGTAGACTACGATGGGACGATGTGACGATGTGAAGTTTTATTGAAATGCGTTTATTGAAATGCGTGGTACCAGTATGTTATTTGGGAAGACCGGGATATGGTTTCAGGCCAGAGGTCCATTTCCACATGCATGTCATAGGTAATAGCTAAGTCGCGATTTTCATGCATCATGAGTTTTTGTCACTGAGAAACATAGCAATATCAACCCTTGCTACACCTACGAATCTACAGAATGGATACTCAGAAAAAAAAACGATTGAAACCGTAAAAAATTACAAACGAACCGGATTTAAAGGGGTGAGAATCTTGAGTATTGTCAGAAAAAGAAACGACATAGTTATATCACTGCCAAATAATCCGTGGCCCATCTCTAGAGGAAATCTCAGCGCCGCCTAATATAAGTAATATGTCAATTATGTATGAGTGGAGGGAGGGGGTTTGGGGCGCCTATAGAATCCTTTATAATGGAGAAAAGGGAGGGGGTTGAGAGTGACAAAAAGCAAATCAGTGCCTTTTGGGAGTCAATGATAACTTATTGCAAAAGACTCGGAGGGATTAGGGTGCCAGTTTTGTTCCAGCATTGGTATGTTTTGTTCCAGTTTTTATAGCACTCGGTGTCCTTGATGGAAAGCTGGCATATTGTTGGGGTGATGGCTGGGAGGTCTTACGAATGTGGAGTAGGACATACATTGGGGGTTGGGTAAGTTCATATTCTGTATGTTCGTGATGCCGTCTTATGGTCTAAAAAGGCGTACTCTTTGTCTAGTGTTGATGATAGTTTTGAATTTGATCAAATACATTACTCGATTATTTTAACTTTTCATCGCTGACAATATCCATACAATTTGCTCAACAATTCACACACGAAAGAAGAAAGTTTTATAACAAGTTATTAAGTAAATTCGCTATTATATTATGTTTTCCGGTTTGTACCTTCGAAAACCTTAACTGTAAACCTTCTATAGATAATCCAAGGCCGTTCTCATGCAAACCAAAAAAGCTAAAAACATATTTTTTTGCGCTAAAAACCTAGGGATTACGCATTTAATCCCTCTGTTTGTGTAAAAGACGCGACATATCAGGCGCTTTTGGCGTGACCGCGCCTTAACCCTATAGCAACAATGCCAGAAGATGCTTTTTGAACATTATCCATTCTATACCAAGCCCCATCCCCCTCCCTCCGATATGACAAACTACTCCACACATCTGTGTGGCTGCATTCAGGATGTGAGAGTCGGAAAATCTGATGGATAGATTCCTTCAAATATAACACATCGATTATACAGTGCGCAGTCTTAAACAAGAGTATTAAGGGCAATATCTTAGGGTGGGGATCAAGGGGTATACGTCATCTTTATTATGTGGTATCGTGGTGCTTTAGAAGCTTAAGAATGTGGTGGTTTTGAAGACACGATATTTCGATCTGTAAATGTGACCAAGATTAATCATGCCTAAGATGAAACTAACAGTACCGAACTAACTAATAATGATTATTCAAACGATACAAACTAGCCACATAGATAAAGCAAATTTCGGCATACTCAAATTCTTATTTGTGCCCTATAAATTTACTATGGACAGGATAAATTTGTGTATGCAACTAATCGAATAGAAACCAGCCATGAAGTCTTTGGATTAAACATTTCAATAAACAAACAGTTTAGTATGTCTAAGAAAATAAGCATGTTACGCATATGATACAAAGAGAAAAAGAAGGCATAATCGTACGGTTTTGATCCAGAAAAATAATTGAAATTGGCGCCAATGCATAGAATATACGAATGCCGATCGCGGGAGGTGGCGCCAGCCGCGTTTGCTATAATGTAACTATAAGCACGTTCATGTCATGTATTCACATATTTTTACGTTATATTGATAGAAAATATGCTAATGATATGATATGATAAATAAAGATTTCATCATATACTTGATGTAGAGTTGATAAATTTGAAGTTTTTATTCTATGAAATATCTACTGCCCGGTATAACCGCTTATATGAGTAAGAAAAATACAATTTTTCAACATGAATATCAGAGCCAGGTTTAAATCAAGTATTCCCTCTCAGTTCTGGGTGCGTCCCTCTGATTTTTTTAACTATTAAAGTCACAAAGCAAACATTTTAGGCGGAAAATGGGAAACAGTACGAATGCCACTTTGTGACTTCGTGAGAAAACTGAGCAATGTGGTGGGATGGGAGAATGGAGCAAAATACGAAATGACGCAAACTCGACACTTATTAGAAAGTGTAATGAGCAGTTTATATTAGGAATGCATTTGTGTTTTGAATATGAACATTGTGTTGATATCAGCATATGAAGTTTATTTTTTTAATGATGAGCGAAATTTCATTTTTCATTCAGTGAAAATATTCGCAATGACGTAATTTGAAAGTCATTAGAAATCAAATGAGAGTCCTAAGTAGGTAAATTTAAAACCTATATTAATGAGAAAATGTTCATCATCTTATATAAGCATTTTGAAATTAATGTCTTCGTGTGATTGACCAAACGTCAATTTCATTAACCGTTCCCAAATTTGACATTTGAAATGACACAAAGACGGGATGCAACACAAACCATCTGTCTGCGAGGGCACTCAAGGGTTTATTCGGGTAAATGTTTATTCTTGTTGCAGCTTTTCCTTGCTTGCAACTTTTTCAGAACAGAAAAAAGATTTTTTCGAAAACTATTATTGCTCTAGGATTGTGTTTACAAATATATCAACCAATGTAGATTTGTCTAAATTTAGTGTCTATAAACTAATCTGTGAGAGAATAACCTTACACACATTTGATTTATGGAAATCTTTATTCTGGTAGGAGATTGAATATTTGCTTGCAATAGCATTTCTCGGTTTCTTGCTTGCGACCTCCGAATAACCATTTTGATGCAAATCAAAAAGTTAAATCGTTAAGTGCCCTCCTGTCTGCTACAACTGAGGACACAACTTTTATCTTAGCCGTAAAAGTTGGTCCTACGTAAGCCAAAAAGCACCAACTATTTTAGATCCTTTAAAGTGTAATTTATGTTGCATTCATGATCAAACTCAATGAGATCACAAAGGTCATTCACCCTTTGGTACCCAGCTTTTGAACTCGTGAATAAAAACAATAGCGATGCTCATAAACTAACGGTGCGTCAATGCATTTCTATAAACGGTTCTATAACGTATTCCAAATAAAACGTTTGCTTGCTAAGAGATTCACAAGCATATAAAATCCCACCTAAAACAACCGACATTGCGCCATCGCGTAATTACATTAGTGCCCCTACAGCTCAACGTTTAGCGCTGATCTTCAATAGATACTCATGCAACGTGGCATTCGTTCGATCACAATGCGATTATACGCAGGACATACAGAATCGGTACTCACCCGAAAGACACGATACAATAGGGCATGGGATGAGAGAAAGTGATTTACACTTGAAGGGTTCCGTGCAACAATGAATGGCAAAGTGACGCATAATTATAGATCCGTGTCACACACTTAAATCATGCTACGAAATCAATGCTATCATAATAGTTTCATCCTTTGGCCATTTATCAATCCTTATATAAATGACCTATTGAAAACATTGAATGCATCTTTTCTAAGAACGTCAATTTAAGACTTACCACAATGTTGCACGGATCTCTTCACTTGAAAGTAAAGAGATGTTGCCCTATATACATAGGGCAATGCATTAATGGATGAATTGTCAGTTGTGAGAAGAAATATGAAGTTATTGTGATAAACACCTTTTCAGTTGATGAAACAAATCAAATGCTACCCAGTGTATGTTTGAGTAGAATGTCTTACATGCTTCATTTACTCAACCTGGTGCACATACATGTACAGTGCAAATGTACTTGGAACCATCTTCTCACGAAAAACGCATAAACGATAATGGCAAACGCTAAACGCATAAACGTAAACGCAAAAACGTTAAAGAGGTTAGAGCCCCACGCCACTGTTTGCGATTGCTTTCAATACTATCGCATACTGAGATGTACTTCTGCTATATGTGAGAATTTTTTATACTGCTCGCAATGTGTACATGAGTCGCGGACAGCATTCGCATGAATCAAGGTAAAATAAAATCCCGTTGCGTGCATGAGAAAGAAGTAACCCATATGTTTCTTCGTGAATAATGCATCATGTTTTGCATTATGTTCCAAGTGAACTTATGCGAAACAACATTTTAACCACCACCATGTAACACGATTTCGGTGCGATCACGAACGAGCGAATTATCACTGGTTCGCAGCAAAAAAATGAAAAATAAACATAATTATTCAGATAAAATCATATCCGATTTCGCTTTTAAAACTATTTATTCGTTCATATCCTGACCGACCATAAAAAAATTTAACCAGAAGTTATATATATGTACCTATTCTCCGACCATGAAATGCTGCTGCTGCCATGTATTCCAACAGAAGAAAAACAACTGCTAATTCCTTTAGGTATTTAGACGTAGTCATACTATATCTTGTCAACGAAAGAGGATTAGGGATCCCAGGACGATATATTTTTACTCAAATAAAAAAACATTCATATTTCATGTATCCTGTTATGTTTGCTCTATAGCAACAGGGGACTTTGTCAGGATTTATATGGTTGTTAAATCTCATTTTTCTTCAATATGATCTCAAAAGAAATACGCATTTTATGTATCCTTCATTTTGTTATAAGTGACAATTCAACAAGTCGTATTTGTTGTATGAATTTCAGTTTTATTATCCTTCACTATCTGTTGCTAATAACCCAAATAATCCATGTATCCCTGTTGAAATAATGAAAAACAAGTTTCAATTACATATTTTCAAATACTTATATTTATGTTTTTGGAAAATCCAATTTGTGGTATTTTTCAAATGAAATTCGTCGCAAATATTTTTTACAACTGAATAATCCAAAATTGATCTAATTTCCCTCTATAACATAATTGTTTTATATTGTTATACAACAATACTGGGTCGCGGGACATCAGTTTTAGCGTATTTCATTCTAAAAATAACACAAATATAATTTTACATATAGATAAATACCATTACTTGAAAATCACATCACTAAACAATCTAAATAAACCTCTTGCCTGGTTGACGGGAAACGGGGGCACGGGGGACCCTAAAGTTCTAAGTTTCACCGATACATGCAAGTTACTACTGGTCCTAAACGCCTTCAAACTTTTCAAAATACTTTTTAAAAGCCAGGAAACAATATCACATGGTTCTACAATGCCGTATAAAGAAGATTCATATTTTAAATATTCCTGTCCAAAAAATTGATACACCCGATTTTGATAGTCGACATTTTTGGCGGCCAACTGCTTGGTAGCTATACTATATATTCAACTGATATTTTTCAATTGAATAGTTAAATGGTTAATGTAAGAACAGATTTGGGTGAAATTAGAATAAACCTTGAAATAAAACGTACAACCATGGCCCTACTCAAAAGTGACTTGATTTTGTCCAAAAAATCGATACAAAGGTCTATTTGTGGATGCTACCTGGTGAACTTCCAAAATCAGCAGTGACTACACATGTCTTTAAGGCGAACCCTAGCAACCCTATAACTTCTCATAGAGGCCCCACAAACATATAGAGATACCTAAATCTAGTGTTCCTTCCATCCCCCATCTTGGCTCCTAAGTGAGTTGGCAAAAACAATGACAAATGGGTTAATATTGCAACGTAGCGGAAGCCCATGAGCAATGAAGATGTTGAAAAATGTGCAAACATCTCTTCTTAAATGGCTATATTCCTCATATTTACTATCATATACATGAGTTTGCTACTTAACGAACTCCCAGATTAAACGCCACCCCTTCCCAACCCTATAACGTCTTGCGGAACATACAATAATATAGAGATCCCTCCATACCCTGTTGCTCCTAGGTGGATTGGCTAAAACAATGACAAATGGCTTAATGTTGCAACGTAGCGAAAAAAGCATATCATCAATGCACATGATATCAAATATATGTAGTTACTAATAAGTGGACCTCCAAAATCAGCATTCACGTCACAAATCTTCACAACCAACCCGATAAAAGTCTTATGAAACCAACAAATATATAGAGACCCCTATAGAAACTATTCACAATATCAAATATATGTAGGTTCAACCTAGCCAACCCCTGGAAATCAGCAGTGACGTCACATTTTTTCAACCCAACCCCTCCCAACCCTATAACGTCGTGCGGAACCCGCAATAATACAGACCCCTTCTCCATCCCCATTGCTCCCAAACCCATTGACAAGTAACGCTAAACGTTAAACGCCAGACGCTAAACGTAAAACCTTAAATGCCACTGCCGAAATCAGCAGCAATTGACGTCACATATCTTTAATGCGACCCCTTCCAACACGTTAACGTCTTGCGGAACCCGCAATAATATAGACCCATCCTCTATCCCCATTGCTCCTAAGTGAATTGCCTAAAACAATGACAAATGGCTTAATGTTGCAACGTAGCAGAAACCTATCCAACAATGACGAGGACTTTTCTTGGACGGAGACTACTTTTGTAGTGTGACAGTATGCGAATGGGACCCAGGGGATTCCTCCCTTCATCAAATAGATAACGTCACTACAAGCAGTCAGAAATAATAATGAAAAAGAAATCAGCGAAATAGTTCGTTTTTTTTTATAAAGAGGTATTATTTTGCTGATGTGTATTTCTCCAGAATTTCGTAGTAAGTGTTTACTTCTTTTTCACTTAAATATGTTTATATGATAATAAAATGTTATCTAGTTATGTCTGAGTAAAACAATAAACTAAAATGCATATGCACCAAACATTCCTTGTAATTGTAAACCCGAAAACAGAAAATTCCACATATTGTAAATATGTATGATAAACATAAATTAGAGAGTGTTCTGAGCCTTTCATGAGTAATAAGCATGTAATGTTTACAAGATGTATGTGCCTAATTATACATCAAAGACATGCTTTCTGCTACAAAAAACCTGCTTTATTGTTTTGCATAGGGATCCAATAACCACAAAACATCTCTCCCTAACCCTGTCTAACCCTCCTGCCCCTATCTTGTCAGAGCCTGGCCACATCAAAAACTTTCGAGCTATTCCTCTATGAAACAACTTTATTTTCAATGTGTTCTATATTCGAAACCCCCAACATTATCTAAATGCTCGTTGCGTTTTACAAAGGTGGTCGGTTTTGAGTTTCCTATGAGGAAAACAGGGTTTGGTTGGGCAACAATTAGAAAAAAAGCATGCAATGTGGCCATGCTTGCATTGTATTTTTCAACCCGATCATATCAAACGAAAATTAGCAAAGCAGTTTGCACCAAGCGGCCTCCATCCCGACTGATGAACATTTTTTTCTTGGTCAACAAATCTTCAACCCGATACTCATGGGTTTTGCACTCAGGAACTGGAATTCGTTTGTGTTAGCTACTCAGCAAATTAGATTTGGGGTTTTTATCTGGATAGGTTAGACTACGATGAAACGATTTGTGTGATTTCGCGGCAATGGCGGAAAAACAATCCGCTCAGATTGGCCTCACCAAAAACACCGAGTACATAGGAATAACTTTCGTAAGAATGGGAAAAGTGTTAGAAAAATATCGAAATTATAAAGTTTTCCTGCTAAAACCGGGGACTGGTCACTCCGGCCCCTACAACTTCGCCCCTTACAACTCCGGCCACTTTAGAACACTTCGGCCCCCGCCACTTCAGCCCCAAGGGCTTCGGCCCTACAGCTTCGGCCCCTACAACTCTCGCCACTTTAGGACACTACGGCCCCCACCACTTCAGCCCTTAGGTCAAGACACTTCGGCCCCTACAACTCCGGCCCCTACAATGTCGGCCCCTTTATGACACTTCGGCCCCTCTAAAACGACACTTCGGCCCCCACGTCGAGACACTTTGGCCTCTAAAACCTCGGCGCCTAAAAACTCGGTTCCAGCCACTTAATTCCGGCCAATTAGACATATTTTTGTCACAACATTTATTTCGACTTGTTTTTATTTAACTTCAAACCTATGTTACAATCTACAGTGATATGTATGTCTGTTAATATATATTCAACTAAAATATTTGGCTTGACCTATATTTTTCCCTTCAATCCATTAATTTTGAGGGGTGAGGATTTTGTGCATTGTCAGAAAAAGAAAAGACATAGCTATATCACTGCCAAATAATCCGTGGCCCGTCTCTAGAGGAAATCTCAGCGCCGCCTAATATAAGTAATATGTCAATTATGTATGAGTGGGGGCGCCTTATAATGGTGGAAGGAGTGGGGTTGAAAGAGAGAGAAAAAAAAGCAAATCAGTGCCTTTTGGGAGTCAATGATGACTTATTGCAAAATACTCAACAGCTGTTAGGGAGTCGGAGGGATTAGGGGGCCAACGCCTTGTTGTGGTTTTTCCAGTTTTTTTGGGGCATGAATGGCATATTGTTGGGGTGATAGCTGGGAGTTCTTACGAGTATTGAGTAGGGAATGGGGATTTGGGTATACATGTAGTTCATGATCTGAAGGTTCATAGTTTGTTGTGTCTGTAAAAGAACACTTTTTGTCTAGTTCTGAAAGTGTTAGGGGTGTGTGGTCAAAAGCACCGAAAATCAAATGCCCGCGAATGGGCTCGCAAATTTGAAAGAACCAACGAAAACGGTTTAACGGTCAATAAGGAATTCAATAAGGTAAACGTTTTACAAGAACAAGAATCAAGCTCATTCCAATGAATGGTGCAATTATAACATATAGCATATATTGTAGAAAAAAAACAAATGATTCGCCAATTGAAAAATGTAAACTCTCTGAAGATGCCTCTCTCCAACATTCCGATACTAACCCAACCCCCGTCCACCCAACCTCCCTTCCCCCTCCCTCCGATATGACAAACTACTCCACACATCTGTGTGGCTGCACTCAGGATGTGAGAGTCGGAAAATCTGATGGATAGGTTCCTTCAAATATAACACAACGATTATACAGTGCAGTCTTAAACAAGAGTATTAAGGGCAATATCTTAGGGTTGTGAAGGAGTTAACGTCATCATTATTATGTGGTATTGTAGTGCTTTGGAAGCTTAAGAATATGGTGGTTTTGAAGACTCGGTATTTCGATCTGTAAATGTGACCAATAATTAATCATGCCAACGATAAAACCAACGATAATCAATGACCAATAATGATTATTCAAACGATATAAACCAGCCATATAGATAAAGCAAATTTCGTCATACTCAAATTCTTATTTGCGCCCTGTATGGACAGGATATATTTGTGTATGCAACTTATCTGATAGAAACCAGCCATGTAGTCTATGGATTGAATATTTCAATAAACAAACAATGTAATGCGTCTAGCGAAATGAAGCATGTTATGCATATGATACAATGATACAAGGAATACATGAAAGCGAAATCGTCCGGTTTTGATCCAGAAAAATAATTGAACATGGCGCCAATGCATAATATACAAGAGCCGAATGCATGGGGGAGGGGCGCCAGCCGCGTTAACTATTATGTAATGAATGGTCATGTCATGATAATTACACATGAGCTCTATGTAAACGTTCCATTGATACAAATTATGCCAACGATGTGATTACCAATAGTTATTATATGATATACTTAATGTATAGCTCATAAAATTGACGTATTTATTCTATGAAATTTATTAAACTACCCGGTATAACTGTTTACGTGTTGTATATGAGTAAGAAAAACACGATTTTTCAACATGAATATCAGAGCCAGGTTTAACTGAAGTATTCCCTCTCGGTTCTGGGTGCGTCCCTCTGATTTTTTTAAACTATTACTGTCACAAAGCAAACATTTTAGGCGGAAAATGGGAAACAGGTCGAATGCCACTTTGTGACTTCGTGAGAAAACTGAGCAATAGGGTGGGATAGGGAGAATGGAGCAAAATACTAAATGACGCAAACTCGACACTTATTAGAAAGTGTAATGAGCAGATTATATTAGGAATGCATTTGTGTGTTGTATATGAACACTGTGTAGGCACTGTTAATGGCTTAATATAAGCATATAAAGTTTATATTTTTGAATGATGAGAAAAATTCCATTTTTACATAGTACACGTATGTCGCTATGACGCAAATTCCAAAGTCATTAGAAAATAAATGAAAAGTCATAAGTAGGTAAATTTAGAACATGTATTAATGAGAAAAGGTTCATCATATGATATGAGCATTTTAAAATTAATGTCTTCGTGTGACGGACAAAATGTCCATTTCATTAACCGTTCCACAATTTGACATTTAAAATGACACAATGACGGAATGCAACACAAACCATCTGTCTGCTACAGCTGAGGACACAGCTTTTATCTTAGCGGAACCAACTATTAGTTCAAATAAAACCAAAAACCCAAAGACGTTTTTGGATTCCTTTGAGGTGTAATTTATGTTGCATTCATGATCAAACTAAACGAGATCACAACGGTCATTCACCCTTTGGTACTCAGCATTTGAACTCGCGAATAAGAGCACATTTAAGGCGATGCTTACAAACCAACGATGCGTCAATGCATTTCTATAAACGATTCTATAAACGCATTCGAAATAAAACGCTTGTTTGACAAGACAGCAGTTAGCACATAAGATCCCACCTAAAACAACGTTGCGCCATTCCCTAATTACATTAGTGCCCCTCTGGCACACCGTTTTGCGCTGATCTTCAATAGATACTCATGCAACGTGGCATTCGTTCGATCACAATGCGATTATACGCAGGACATACAGAAGCGGTACTCACCCAAAAGGCACGATACAATAGGCTTGGGAGAAGAGAAAGTGATTTACATTTGAAAGTAAAGAGGTGTTGCCCTATATATTGAGATTCATGGCAATGCATTAATGGATGGATTGTCAGTTGTGAGAAGAAGAAATATGAAGTTACTGGGATGAAACACATGTTTTCAGTTGATTTAACAAATCAAATGCTTCTCAGTGTATGTTTGAGTAGGATGTCTTACATGGTTCATTTACTCAGCCTTGTGCATATACATGTACATGAACAGTATATATGTACTTGGAATAGTTACGTTTGGCTCTTCCTTCTCATAGAAAACGCATAAACAACAAATAGCAAACGTTAAACGCATAAACGTAAACGCGACAACGTTAATAAGTTAAGAGCCGCGTGCTGTTGTATGCGCTAACTTTCATTCCTTCCGCATAATGGAAATATGCGAGATGGTAAAATATGCATGGAAACACGATGAAACGGTGCATTATATGCCCTAGGGTGTATAAGTTTCCATTTATATCTGAATATATGCATAATCTTTACTTTTAAGCACCGCTCCCTATGTTTTATTTGCGTAATGAGACCAGTAACATAGTGTTTTATGGATATTGCTCGCAACATGTATATGAGTCGCGGACAGCATTCGCATGAATCAAGGTAAAATAGAATCCCGTTGCATGCATGAGAAAGACGTATGAGAAAGAAGTATGTTTATTCGTGAATAATGCATCATGTTTTGCATTATGTTCCAAGTGAACTTACCCTAAACAACATTGTATCCACCGTGTGATCACGGACGAACGTACTAAGCAACTATCGCAACTAAACTGGAAGAAAATTCAAGGCAATATATCTGTTTCCCCTATATTCAATGACAACCCGTTTATTCAGTTACCCCTCGAACAAACTCGATACAGTCGTCTGTAACATACAACCTCTGTACATTAGGTCAAAAGAACGTCTTGTTTGGATCCATACTAAACGTTCGTCCATTTACGACTCGACGTCGAGTGCGTCTTCTCTTAACGTCTGCAAATGAGAACATTGATTGACGTTGCTGGAGATATTTTCCCATATCCACCATCAAACATATAAACTTTACCTATTCTGCGACCATGAAATGCTGCTGCTGCCATGTATTCCAACAGAAGAAAAACAACTGCTAATTCCTTTAGGTATTTAGACGTAGTCATACTATATCCTGTCAACGAAAGAGGATTAGCTATCCCAAGACGATAGATTTTTACTCAAATAGAAAAAAACATTCATATTTCATGTATCCTGTTATGTTTGCTGTATAGCCACAAAGGCATTATCAGGACTTATATGGTTGTAAAGTCTCATTTTGTTTGAATATGATCTTAAAAGAAATACGCATTTTATTTATCCCTCATTTTATGATTAGTGCCAATTCAACCAGTTGTATTTGTTGTATGATTTTCATTTAATATCCTTCAATATTTGTTGCCGGTATCCAAAATAATCCATGTATGCCTGTTGAATCAATGAAAACTAGTAAATTACATTCCTTTTTATTTCTCAAACTTGGAATTTAATAAGTTTTAAAGACATTTTTTAAATTATAGTTTTAAATAGGTACTCATCACCGAATTGGAAATATATCCATCGGGTCTTTTCTTATATTACCCAATAACCCCCTTAGTTATAATAGCATTCCGTAATACCATATTTCCACACAAGAAGACAACAATTTAAGAGTTTACTCAGGCATTTGAGGCACAAAGCCATTATTCATAACAGATGATAGAAAAAAGCCTAAAAATATTGGGAAGCCTTGCAAGGAGAGAGGGGTCCATTAGATTGAACTGCTCTTTCTCCCATTTTAAACGTCTCCTCCATAGAGATTAGATTGAAAATATAGTCGGGCTGTGTTGTATCGATTTGGCTAGTCTGGATTAAACGATTTTCGATCTTTGCCGCTTTGTGATCAAGGTTTTGAATGTTAAGTATAAATAAATTCATATTGTTAATTTCGATGACATGATGCAGAAACCGTTTAGCAGCAGCTAATCACAAGGTTTGGTTGGGAGCAATTGAAGCCACGATTGGGAGCCGTGGATACATTAAGGCCACGAGAAGCAGCTTTCTTATAAAAGGGGTGGTTTTGGTGCGCGGACAGAATCCCCGGCGGACAAAATCCCTCGCGGACAAAATCCCCGCGATTTGGTCAGCTAGGACAAAATCCCCGCGATTTTTATGGACA
>LQRL01042459.1:3049-20008 GCA_001703475.1 Hydroides elegans
AGCAGGTGTATCTCAATTTTATCTCAACGTAAACAAATCAATCGCGGGTGTTGATCAAAATGCAAAAATGAATGGGGTAATATGAAAACGCAAACACCCCAACCCTTGACCATTCCATATAAATGACATCCCACTTACCTGCTAGCCCTTTGGAAGATTCTCAATGAAGCCGATAAGCAGGACATCGGATGCGTTTTGAGTTTAACGTTAAGCGTTTACCATTTAGCGGTTATGGTTTAATGTTTATCGTTTTTGCGGCTAACATCTAGTGTTTAGCGTTTTCCATGTTGGGTCAGAAACGCGCGTGACTGTAAATACCTGCAAGGCCTCTGGCAGATTCTCCACGTAGCAGTTGAGCAAAACGTCGGATGCGTTTTGAGTTTAATGCTTAGCGTTTTATTGTTTAACCTTAAGCGTTTTTGCTTTTAACGTAAAGCGTTTAGCGTTGTCCATGTTGGGTTAGAAACTGAACATACCTGCAAGTCCTCTGGCAGATTCTCAAGGTAGTAGTTGAGCAGGACATCGGGTGCGTTTTGACTTTATCGTTTAGCGTTTATGGTTTAACGTTCAGCGTTTGTTCGGTTAATACTTAGCGTTTAGCGTTTTCCCTGTTGAGTTAGAAACTGTACATACCTGCAAATCCTCTGGTAGATTCTCCACGTAGCAGTTGAGCAGGGCATTTAGAGTTTATGGTTTAACATTCATGGTTTAATGGTTAGCGTTTTTGCGGTTAACATTTTCGGGTTAGAAACGCGAGCTACTTCATACCTGTAAGTCCTCTGGCAGATTCTCCACGTAGCAATTGAGCAAAACGTCGGATGCGATCTGTCCGTAGACGCGGTATCCGTCCGAGGGTGGGTCTGTCTCCGTGATGTTCACGTCGGGGTCCATGCTCTGAGAGAAGGCTGAAAGAGACCAGAATTGGTTAGACATGCATATATATATATATATATATATATATATGGCTCCGATTGCCCGGAAAAAACGCAAATGTTAATATATTTAGAGTTTTTCGAATTATCAGAAGATAATAAAGCCCTTTTTCTTTGATAAATTGAATACATGACCGTATCCATCCGTCCGAGGGAATGTCCGTCTAAGTTATGTTCACGTCAGGGCACATGCCCTGTAGAAGAGTACCTCACGAGCTGTTACTCACAAAATATGTTCTCCAGCAAATCCCAGCTGGCTTTGAGATTCCAAGGATCTAATCTAGCCTGGAGTTTTGAGCAGTTTGAGGAACACCTTTTTCGATAATTTCTTATATTTTACAATATGTATTGAGAATAAGGATTTCGAAAGTGAGTAAACTTGCACCTTATATTTACTTTTATTGCATGGTTGAAGCAATATACAGGGCAATATCACCCGGGCAATATCTCTTTTGATATTGCCCGGCCATGGCGGCCATAAATGTTTCCAAATTTCAGCTACAATTTTCACGCAATAAAAAGAATAAAATCCTCAATGTCCATAAAAGCATGGTTATTACCCCTTGGGATAGGAAAAAGTAATGCACGCGCCCTTCTGGCTTGGACATTACCATTTCCTTCCCTCGGGTCAATAACTATGTTGATATGGACCCTTCGGGTATTATTCCTATTATAAACTGCAATTTGGAAGATAAAATGCGTAATTTGGTTCAATTCACCATTTCAATTTTCGCAACAAAGGGTTTTCCCCTTCTATTCCAAGCTGACTAGAAAAGGAGAAACAGCCTAGCTGGCTTGGAAATAGGAAGTCATTTTTTGAAAAATTCGAATACTCAAAAGCCATAATTGTGTTGTTCTTCGTTTTTTTTTTTTGTTTTAAGTTGATTTGACAATTTTGTGCAAAATTTTGTCGTGGGGTGTCATTCTTGGAAAACACTGAATTCGATGAAAAGTTATAAATATGTAACTACTTTGATATAAATTAAACGTGACCTATAAAATTTGTTATTAAAAGTGTTGCTAATACAGACAACGGAAAACTTGTATAACTAGAAAGAGAAATTTTGATTAAGATTACACTTTCCTAGATAGTTCGCATATTACTCTAAGAGCCTGGCCACATAGAAAGCGTTTCGGGTTCTACAGTCTTTCAATGTTTTCGTTGTGGCCAAAAAATTTTCGTTGAAGATCTTAAACTTCTGCATTTTATGGAGTTCCGATGCGATCCTTTTGGGAAACACCAAAAAAGCAAATTGCGTTAAAAATGCAACGAGTGTTTAATGGCGCTTTTACGTTTTCTGTATGTAATACATTTGAAAACATGTTTGCCAATAAGGAAAAGGACTCGAAGTGCTTCTAATTTGGCCAGGAATAAACGAATTATTAAAAATGCATCATCTTAAAAAATAAAAAAAAACTTTGATAGATTGAGAAAAACTCAATGAGTGAAAACGCAAGAAAAATCTTCTATTTTGTTTATTCAAAAGGATGTAGCGATTATTTTACTTATTCATGTGCTATAAGTCCATTTGTTACTGTCAAAGAAATCGCATTGGGCAACGAAATGAAGAGATGGTAACGAATTCCGAAAGGAAGTTTAACATTTCCTCAAGCTGACACTCTCAAGTTTATGTCAATTCCATTTTCACATAATAAAACGAGTTACAAAGTAAATAAACACACATTATATCACCCACCTGAGCCCATAAAACACGAGCAAATGACCACAACAAATATTATCCCATTCATTGTGAAGATCTTTCTTAATCCGCAAAAGGCGAGTGAATCATCCAATAATATCCAAATTTGCTAATATTATTTTTCAGAATATATGTTTTTAAAATGTATTTAATTGTTGTTGTGATTATTAGGTGACCATTGTAAGTGTGATTTGTACGTATAAACACAGGTAATGTTTTCCGATCATTACAAGTGCAGATATCAGTTTTATTGGCTTATCAGTTCAACCTTTGACATCCTCTGAATTAGTGCATAATGCTATTTCGATGTGTGTTCTCCTCAGTTGCGTTATGAACTGATAACATAAGGATGTCCCCGCATTGGTTTTGTGGTAAGGAGTAAATAAAGTCTATGGTAATGGTGCGGACAGACATTTAGTTTTTTTTTCGTAAAACGCAGCGATATTTTATGAAAGATATAGTAAATCCAATATCGCTGGGTTTACTATATTTTCTTTGAATTTCGGTGGGGGGTTTTTGGAAATTTCCAAGTGTCTGCCGCACTTTAATATTCTCGAAGGAGAACAGCAATTTCATATGATTTTTTTATAATCAAACATTGCTTTCAATCAAACAGTTTTACTTAAATCTCATAGCTAGATACCTCAAATTTCTGTTTGTTTCATTATAGAAGACAAAATATGCAACTAATAAATTCGATCCAATAAAGAATCTCACATAAAAATATGTCTTTGAATATTAATGTTTGAACTTGATTGAACCATATAACTGGCAAAATATAAAATTGTTATTATATGTTAGATAAATTTATTGTATATATTAAATGTGCATGTATTGATTAAGGAACATTTGTTAAATAGGGTTTAAAATAACCAACGTTTAAATGTCTTATAATCTCACCATTCAAAGAGAATGATATTATCTGGTTTATTTAGTTATTGTTGATGAATTTGTGAGGTAAAACTAATGTATATTTTGTAAAAAAAAACACAAGTAATTCTATTTTTCATCATTTATTGCACAAAAATCATGCAAAATTGCACGATGAATAGTAAAAAAACTATTTTCTAGAAACACTAACGCTAAAAATAAATCTGAATAGTGCAAAAATATAGATACATGTCAGAGATTGTGTTATTACATGAATTATATAAAAAGATCTGATTCAAATGTTTGTACTTGAAGGGTAAAGTTTTACTTTACAATAAATGCAGGTTATCATATTATCCTAAATGTTCTCAACAAAATACGAAATCCTTTATATATTTTACCGCCTTTAGATTATGCTCAAAACAAATCAGTTCATGCTTTATAACAATGAGACATTACACTTTATATAAATAAAGTTAATAACAATCTGTTATTTCAGTAGCTTTTAATTAACAGGTGATGCTTTTTAATCTAATTTGTAATTAGGTAATGTAGCCAGCATAATCTATACTTTACGTAATATCTTTTTTTCATGAACATAATTTCCTCAAAATGATTGTAAGGAATATTTTTTTATATATTAATTTTCAACCTTTAACGGCAAAAAAAAAAAAAAAACAGATAACTCCAATGCTGCTTATTTTGTGCGCCTGACTAAAAAAAATCTAAAATTGGTTTGTTTTCACTTCCCATAGTGTATTTATATAAAAAAATCAGAAATCGTATTTGAATATCAGCCTAATAACAAAACGATGCTATTTTGGCGCCTTTTTCACACCTGACTACAAAGCACGTTTTCCGCCGAGTCATTCGAAGACGTTTCGTTGGAGGACGGAAGAGCCGAATCTCGTCGATTCAACTCCGGTTTGATTATTTTAATTTCACGATTTAATTCAGGTCTTTGTTCTCCCGCCCTCGTGAACGAGTTCGTTGGAGGCGTGCTCAGATACGAACGTGCCTTATTGATAGGTAAAAACTGCTTGTTCAAATCTCGCGCGATTTCGTGTGATAAATCTCGTATTTGTTTTTCACGATCACGTGATGTGTTCTTATGAGTATCACGTGACAATTGCTGTGTAGTCCTATTTGGATTGCTGCGAGGTGGACTATATTGTCTTGATGGCTCATTATGAGTATTATGAGTATTATGTGTCTGAATACCATTGATCGGCTGTCGGTTCTCTGAATGAACATTACTATATAGAGGCGGTGGCGGTCTATTCGACTGCGGTATTTGAGGCGGCGGAAACGAATAAGTCCGATCATCCTCAATCGACTTCCTCCCAACACCAGGCGGCCGTCGCTCCCTATCACGTGACCGCCCCATTTCATAATAACCCGTCAGTTCCAACTCCGATGCATCGCGCTGGTGTCCTCCTCCTTGCTGCTGTGGTTGCGGAACCAGTGAGTCCTTCATCGCTAAGGGACTGAGCACCAGTTCTCGTGAATCATAATTATCCGATAGAGGGCGTTGTTGCGCATGCGCATGAGGAACGGGCGATGATTGGGCAGCGGGCGGAATAGCGAGATCGCCGATGTGTTTGTAATATTCGCCGCATTTGTCTCTAATACTGCTGCGATAGTTACGCGTCAATGTGTTATCCGGGGTGGTTCCGGTGAACGAAGATGGGGGAGCGCTGGTGACGGCCAACACTTCCATTGATTGCGGATGACCCCCTAATGGGCCGTTCTTGATTGAGCTCGCACCGCCGTTAAACTGCGATGGCTTTTTGCGTTGTCGCAATGAATTTGGAGAGAGTTGTGCAGATGATGATAATTCGTGGAGTTTCGGGTTCGAATCCCCTAAATGATCGACTGAATCATCGAATGTGACGCGTTGATGCACATTATGCCGACGCTCACCGGATTTGCGTAATCCAGATTTTTTGAGGGCACTCGTGGGGCTAATTGGTGTGCTCGGTGTATCCACTGATGCGGGAGTATCAGGTGGATTTGTATCTGTAGTGGAGGGATATGATAGCTGTCGGGCTGGGGATATTTGACGGGTATTCATGGGACGCTCAGGAGAGGTCCGCCGAACGGGGGAATGCTGGCGTTGAGGCGTCGAGTCACCGGTGCCGCCTCGATTTGGGGATAATTGTCTATGAGGGGAACTATTTCGTGTGGGAGAATGATGCGCGCGTGGGGTATTTCGATTGGGTAAATCATGTCTTTGTGGTGCTACATTATCCATGCGCGAAGCATTCTGTAACGGGATGCGTTGAGGTGAATGCGGTCTCTGAGGCGAGTCTGATCGATGTGAAACATCTTGTCTGTTTGGAGAATGGTGTCTGTTTGGAGAATGATGTCTATTAGGAGAATGATGCCTTGTGGGTGAATGATGTCGCGAGGGCGAGTCATGCCTATTCGGCGACTGATCTTTTCGAGTCATCCGCGCTTCGGATGTCTCAATATGCAACGGCGGCAACTGTTTCTTTGCTTTATGCTGCTGCGGTTTCACTTCCTCTCTCGCAGTGTGATTCTGCGCAGTTTGCGCGTTTTCTCGATGCGAATATGGGGGTGGCCTATCAACCACCTGCACGTTATTCCGCGGCGTTTGTTGCTGCTGATTATATGCACCACTATCACGCGAGTTGTTATTGCTATCACCATCCGCCTGTCCATCCGTCACATCCGGTTGTTGCGGACCCGTTGCTATGGAAGTGTTGTTATTGGCAGCCGCAGTAACAGCGGCCGCGCGTTGTAGCGAATGAATCATATCCATTTGCGGGTTGATTCGAAACAGCCACGTTTGTTTCAGCGTCAACACAAACCAGAGCGCGATCCACGACACCATATATACCGCATCCACGATAATACACGTCAGCAATATGGGAAACCCCGTATCCCTGTATACCTTCACATAATCATACATAATCGGCCCGCGGAACGCCACAAACGCTATTAACGCGCTGGTTGCTATGCAGTGTGGTACGTATCCATGGCAACCGAGTGGCATCTTAGCAACATAGCGTGCGTAGGTGGGGAAGTGTTGCTGCAGGAAGCGGCGGCATGCGGCAACGTATTGACAGTAGCCGTAGTTGAAGAGAGCGGTTGGGGAGAGGAAAGTGGTTGCTATGGCGAGGAGATGGAGGGTGAGAATGGCGCCCGGCGAGAGGAGAAGGGAGATGCCCTTGAGGGCGTGCTCGTTTACCTGTGTGGTAAAATAAGGAGATGATTGTTTACTCAAATTTTGTTTGTTAATAATCGGGCTGTTTAGATAAAAGAATAACCCTTTCTAGATTAGACTTTTAATACGTATTTGTAATATTATTACCCAGCTAATATTTTCGTATAAAAGCTATTTTATTATCTAAAAATTGTATTACATAGTTTGCAATACCTCTATAACCAAATTGCATTAAAACATTTTACAATCCACCTTATTTTGAATTATGTATAACGAAATATCAAAATTATTAATTTTAGAGCCTTTTAAAGAGAAACTGGGCTAAATTCAAGACTTACCGCGAATTTGTAGAGAATTTGCATCCCGCAATACGCATACGCATGTTGCAGAGACGTTAATATTAACGCCCCGGCAAACGCGATACTGAATGCGGCATTTGTGTACCAGTACACGGCTGAGTACCGAATACTGAAGATTACCAGGGCGATGATGTAGTTGACGTATTCTGCGGATATGGTGTCCGGACTGGATTCTATGACGGCTGGTGTGGTGCGAGAACTGCAAAAAAAATGATATGGTATAAAGTTATAGTAACATTTCTATATACAAATACATTCTCTTATGTATGGTTTTGTAGTGTATATAATATAACATTTTTTCCGCCCAATGGTACCCAACCAGTATAATTCATCGGTTTTATACCGCAGCAAACTAGCGTTGGAGTCTATTGTCCTAACCTCAACGGTATCCTTAACATATTTATCCAAGCATTAATTATTCCATGCATATATCACATTGCAACAGCTGATTACAATAATCGTACAATCAGAATCCCACACAAAATGTCCAACTGATTCTATTCTGCCCATTTATTCTTCCCCTTTTAATCCAGTCAGCACTTCCCTTCGCCATGGAGATTTGTTCATTTAAATTTGTCCCCACCTGTATGGTGCGTCGGTTGTGTTGGCTACAACGTCGGACGAAGCCGATTTGAGTTCGTAATCCGTTTCGTCATACAACGCACCCAGCTCACTCGACCACATCTTCTCTGAAAATTAAAAA
The DNA here is from genome assembly GCA_001703475.1 of Hydroides elegans. Lineage (NCBI taxonomy): Eukaryota > Metazoa > Annelida > Polychaeta > Sabellida > Serpulidae > Hydroides > Hydroides elegans. The sequence continues at coordinate 10,804 of LQRL01042459.1, forward strand.
TAAATATATAATTATTATTAATGAACATATCTAAACAGTCCACGTATACGCTTAGGGCATGGCCACATTGGAATCTTTTTCGAGCAGTTTTCCCTAATAGCAAACGTCGTCTTCCAATATACCTAATGGGAACCTAATAACACGGCTTGCTTGTTGAATAAAAAAAAAACGAAGCGAGCGCCAATGAAGCGTTTTGACTGTCCCATAAGGAATATAACGGCAAACAGGATATGTAATGAAAAAGCTCGACAAAGCTTCCAATATGGCCAGGACCTGAAGGGTTATCTTCCTTGAAGCGCAAGGCTTCGCCACAAAAACCTAAATTATTCGCCACATCTCAAGAGTGCATTTCGTGTTTAAAGGTATATTATACGAGTGCATCATACATTTTTGTTGCAGTTATCAGTTTGCTCCAGAAACCAAATGTGCTTTATCCTACCGACATATGGTACTCGACAATCAAAGGTTAATTTTGTTTCCAGGCATAAAATACACAATAACCACCATTTAGACATATTAGTTTGTAAACAAATGAAGAGCTATGCCTGAGTATATTACGGACGGTTATATATGTTATTAGGGATAAGATGTAAAAACAACGTACGATGTTTTTTCTCATGGAAGAAAAATAAATTACATCGCAATAACCCAGAAAACTATTAAGATAAGGAAATCCAGTCAAATTAGCCCATAATCGTTTTTTTTTAATAAATTATCAAACTATCAAGGTATTGAGGTTCTATTCAATTATCATAAAACAATATTATAGGATTTCATTTTTGTATGATCAAACTTTGGGATAGATCAGGATGCAAACATAACTATTATTATTAGTTGTTAATGGTTTTTTGTAAATCGAGCCTAGCCTGCATAGCGGAATGACGACACCAAGTAGGGTATACATGGTTGCTCGGAGATAAGTTATATTCGCACCTAGAATAGTCAAAGAATTTCGTGTGCCGAAGAGTTGTTCGTGTGCCGATGATTTCGCTCATCAAAGCCAAAATATCAATGATTTTTATATGGCAAAAACGTTCTACATGTATGTCGATATGGTTACGCGATTTCGTATTGTAAATTCTTACGGTACAAATCCACGTTTCTTGTTTTTTGTTTTGTACATGAAAACGGAAATTATCACTTTAAGAAATAAATCGGTACGAAAACAAGGAAGTTTAATCTATTTCATCATATGATATAAAAAACGCTTGTTTGATTCATAAGAAAGGTAACAGAACAGGCATGTTGATTATTTTTCATCTTACAACTTCTCTTTCATGAAAACGGAACTGTTTAACCCCAGTATTGCTGTTGAATCTTAGTCTGAACAATTCATTATGCATAGACATGATTTTCATTTCTTGCCAAATTTGAGCGAGAAACCAGAAATGAAACTTAAGGTGATACAATTTTGGACGATTTCATTACTAGCATAACATCAATATTTAGATGTGCTTGAACACCTTTCAGATTATTTTTATTCTTAAATATAGAAGCATCTTATTTATTAGTTTGAGAGGATTTTTCCTCGAATATTTTAGTTGTCTCAGCAGTTAAAAGCTATCTAAAGAGGCGATATATCATTTCACTTTGTGAAACAGGGACTCCTTTATAAATGACACATCTTATGTACGCACCTCTTCTTAAGTGCAGTTGCATTATCGTTTACTAAATACTCAATAATCTTGTTACTTTTTAAAATATTACAAAATAGCAGGAATTCATACAAACAAATGTGCCATTACTCAAAATTATGCAAAGTCCCTAAAGTAATTAGGCTACCGCAAAAATAAATACACAAATAGCCTACAAACAAAAACCCATATGTCCTCACCTGGTTTTAGGAATCCGAATTTCACTTGCTGCGCCTCGATCAAGGTCACCGGAAGTAGCAGCGCGAACGCCGCTATCACGTGACACGTGTGCGACATCGGTCCCGCGTGGCGCCACAGGTCCCTTAGAAACCGCCCTCTCCTTGCTGCCGCCGAATCGGGCGTCTCCACGTTCAGATGATGCAACACGTTGTCGCGACCCAGGCGCGTGCCGTCGTTACTATAGCAACCAACTTTAAAGATGGCGGTGATGATGAAAAAAGGCATGCACATGACCGATAGGACGATCAAACAGATGTAGGCGTATAACTCGGAAACGGGTTTCTCGGCCGAGTGCCATGACAATTCGTTGTAGTCACGGCAACGCTTGACGGCGCTGTATATGAGGTATCCTTCCGCCGCTAAAAGTAGTGCGCAGTAACACCACAGCCAGAGTGAGTTGACGCGAAGGGTCCAGCGACCGCAGAATTCAAGCGTTCGTTGGGCCATGTTTTATGTGGTGCTTTTGATGTCACGTGATTATGTGAGAATAGTTATCCGGTGAGTAAACGTGCTCGAAATTCATATTTATGCTGAACGTAGGTGGTATCCAATATATGGTTGCGTTCTAAGAAGACGTGTATCCAGATTTCGAAAATACAGCTCTATCCGCTTGTGAGCTTTTCACTTGACAATGAAGAATGTAGTGGCTGCTAGTCGGTCATCTGAAATAAATTAAAATATATATTAATATATAGGATATAGCAATCTATCAATCAGTGTAATTGAATACGCAATGCTAGGAGCAACACATACTCTTGTTCATCATTCCGTAATTTACGTCTATAATGCTCAAATAAACACATGTTTCCCTGAGCGGTACGAACCTACTCATCTATTTAACTGCCAGATGGATTAAGCTTTCACAAAAACACAATTATTTCCTACAGTTTTGCTCAGACTGTTAAATGTTAATCCAGCTTTCATCATATCCTTTTGTTTTTCTTTTAGACCCATTGTGGTAACTTTTAAAGGAAAGTGTATTTTCTTTTTGCTAACCTCGATGTTTGAGTTTACAGTTGTAGGCTAAGCCTTAGCAAATCAAACCTCCTAAAATAAAAATAAAAAATAACAATATTTTTTTATACACGAGCTCGACTTTTTTGTTACATCTACACCATATAATCACATGGAAGTATTAACAATAATTCCAAAAAGGCTCCCAATCACTTTGTTTTTACCGGTAAATATAATCTATAAGTAGAAACAAGCAGGAACCAATAATGCAATGCATGCCATAGTATCAACACCTAGAACTCCATGATGTCAGGTTTCAATATAATCGAGAAACTAGTCACAATATCCGCATAGTATTTCTAGCATGTTTTTTTTCTTATCTCAAATTATTAAAGAATCCAGCATGAAACCACTCCTTGTACCTCAACACACAAATCCTTCCCATCAAATATAACCTTACATTACAACTATTTAAGCATATTTATTTGTGGAATTCGCGTTGCCAGAAACATACAAGCAGTTATTCACAAGCAACCTCATCACAATGTACAACATTACAAAGTCCAAGGTCACAACAACTTGGTATTTTTAATACAAAACTCTGTCATCAATCTTGGCGCGTTCTATTTTCCGTAATCGCTTATAAATGAAGACAGACATCGCCTATTACTTTTCATTAACACACGGATTTTTTAAAAAAGACAAAAGAAAATAAATGCAATTTATAAACCGGTTGGATGTTTATCTATATCATACAGGATTCCATCTAATGACATGTGACAAAGTATATACCAGTCAGGTGATTGCATTAATTAGCACTTTGTTTAGTTTTGAACATGCAATAAATATGTCACTCGCTTTAATATTTCTCTATGCAACGCGACACACTTAAGAGTGTCTTGATTATTGTGGTTCATACTCAATAATTCTTTATGCGGCAATGCAGCATCATATAATTATGATGAATGTGAGATGGGCGGCCTTGGAATCACATGGTAACCCGCATTAAACATAGATTGACACCTAGGCCCTTTCTATCTAGGTATAAGGTACTGTTATCATTTAGTTTTTATTTTCTCACTTTGTAGAACCTATCACCTCTTAAGTTAACGGATCTCAGATAACCTGCTCCTAGAAATGTCTCATAAATTCCCTAAAAAGTGCAACAAAAAAAGAGCTCGAAATCGACAAAAGAACGTTTCGAAGAAAAACCAAAGATATCCGTGTCTGACCTTTGCCCTGTGCTGACTGATTGTGCTGGAATAAAATACAAAGTCGCCCAGGATCAATGAATGTGAAGTATTACTTTTCGTGATATGCGCAACGTTCATCGATATTTGTTTGATTTTGATTTTTTTGAATATCATGTTTATATCATGTTTTGATTATCAAATTTATAAATTCCTAAATATTAAGTAGCCGCGAATAAACAGTGGATTTCACACTTATATCACTCTCACCACAAACACTTCAAAAAGGATATCAAAACGAAACCACGTTGCAAATCCTTTGTCCTTTTAGTAATAGGGCCAATATGAGAAAATATAGCACTATTTAAACAACAATGAAAAAACTAAAGATAATATAATTCGTTAATTCCTTTTGAGAAGACATAAATGTAGAGGTGTGAACAATTTGAAAATGATAGGAAAATGCATTCCCACCTTTGTGTGATTTAGAAAACACATTAGTTTTTTTCAATTCGTATTTTCATAATGACAGATTTGTTATTGTTTTACTGTTATGATATAATTACTGCGGTTTAATTGTTTTTACAAACATTACCACGCAAAGTCTCTGTTGTTAAAAGTAATAGGTTTCGAGGTTATCTAAGAACATCTCGTTTGGATTTATATTCTAAATTTTCAGCGTTATATACCAACGTTTTTCGAAGTGATTTTGACAATCGGATTAAATTTAATTGTACTCCGCAATGCATCTCCAAGCATATACAGTGAACGTTTTTGAAATAAGTATCTGACGAAAATGTGAATTTTAAGGTATTAAAGTCATATAAAATCTTTAAAATAGCATTTAAGAGAATCAAATGTTATTAGGTGCAAATAATTATTAAGTTTGCCAATAACACTTAAAGGTCAAAAGCCTACATACACTGTAGAGAAGGACACCCCACGACATATTTTTCAAAAAGTTTTAAAATCAACTTAAATCAACTTAACAACTATGAAGAACAACAATATAATGGTTTTTGAACATTCAAATTTTGCAAAAAGGTGTTCCTTTTTTCCAAGCCAGCTGGGCTGTTCCTCCTTTTCTAGCCAGCTTGGAACAGGAAAGGAACACCTTTTGCGAAAATGGAAATGTTAAATATTACCAAATAATGTATTATATCTTGCAAATTATAGCTTATTAGACAATTGCAAGCAAGTTTAAGCAACTTAGAAATAATTATTCTCACTAAATATTATGAAAATCAAGAAATTATCAAAAAAGGTATTCCTCAAACTGCTCAAATCTCCAAGCTAGAATGAATTTTCTCAAAATTTCCAAGCCAGCTGGAAATTGGTGGGGAACAGCTTTTTGGGGGAACAGCTCGTGAGGTGCTCTTCTGTAGAAGCACCAGGTACGAATGAACTCGGTTTGAATGTCAGTATGTCAATTACGAGTTCTCGGTGTCATATTTTTTCGCGCTGTGTATTCATTCGTGTAAAGAAATTCGTGTAAATAATACTTATGTTTCCCAGATGTATTAGCAAGAAAAGCATACCGCTATTATGACAGTATGTCATATATGCTTATCTGTTAAGCTCAACTTGGACTTTGTTTGTTGATCATTCAATTGTGAGCATGTTATTTTCGAATCAAGAGGAACCCCTATGTAGTTTGCAATTTACTATTCATTTTCTTTAATAATCAGGAGAAATCCTCAATAACTTCCAACGATAATTGCCAATGGTTGACAACAACGGCAATACAGGTTTTCTTACCAGAACCTCTCCATGCATCGACTTGCCTTAGATATAGAATACATTTATGAGTTTTAACCATTTAAGCTGTTTCAAATTTAGGCCGCGTTCACACAACCAAAATAAGCATAAAATAAAAGCTTGAAAGCCACTTTTTTTTTAAAAAACATGGCAGTTTTTTCCTTCTGTTCACGCAAAAAAGCAGGCTTTTTGGTATTATTTACGCGCTTTTATTTTGCGTGAACGCGACTTAAGAACACTATTTAAAATCCATATATTTTGGGCCTTACTTATCTAGGTGCCTGGATTGAAGTCGAGGTGTTTTTTTTTTTAATTGATGACTCTTGGATCTATACCATTTTCATGCGAATATAGTTATGTAGGCCTAGGCCACATATTTTGCATTTTATTGCTAAAATACTATTTGTGTATCTTACAAGTAATTAATGTAAGCATAAATAACCTTTAGTTATCGGACACTATGTAGAAACTTAGTTTAGAATGTCACATGGTACCCGGCCAATAGGGTATAGAATTTCATGACAAATGCCCGTAATGTAAAATTATGTTGAGAACAGTGCTATTATACCTATATCTTTATTTATTTTCCGACCTTGTCTTAAATGTGAGTGAATGTAAAAACTATAAATAACACTAATTATCTTCATCATGTAGAAACAATCTAGAATTTAAATGTGGGAAAATTAAATTGATCTATTAAACACCTAGCTAGACACTGCCTCCCTTTTAAAAACATGTATTTCAAAACTGGGTCTAAATTTATGACATTTGTTATAGTTTTTTTCCTTCCCTTTTGGTGCAAAAACAATCAATACATGAATTTAACCGGTAGAATCTATTGTAACCGAAAAAAAAAAAAATAATGAACCACGCCCTATTCCTCTAGTTATTCATGCAAATGATCTTTAATTGAATTGAATAAATGTTTTGTTCCTGCATAATCAATCAATAACTATAATTGTAACTGATCATAAATTAATTCCTAAAATGCATTCTTCTTTACAATAAATGCATATCATACTACTTCATTTAGGTTTTTGAATGAATGCCAAATAGCATCTTTACTGCAAATAATGAGACACGTTTGTCTTTGAAAATTGAAACATGACAGCAAAGATTGAAGTTGCATCAAAACAGTTTTAACATACATATAAAATGTAATACTTAATCGCTTTACGCAAACTAATATTCCTTATTTTATAATTGTCACTATTTATTTATACCATTTCAATACCTTTTTATTGAGTATATCCAAAATTCAATACATATATCAAATATATCCATAAACAATTTATAACAATCAAAACTGGCACCCTAAACAGTGTCGCTATGGACATATACAGGTGTCACGTTGTCGGCATATCACAAACATGTCCAGCGGCAAAATAATTGCATCACAATTCTGAAAACAGGGCCAAATTTAGAATTTGTTTTTCAAAAAGCCTTTGTTACCACGCGATTGTTGTTTGACAACCGCATTCTACGGTCAATGGCGATTTTAGCCTATCGATGTAGGCTATGAAAAAAAATTGATCGTTTTCAATAAATCAGAAAAACAATACGGATGGGATTAATTATGTCAATTAAATACACACATCGGGCGTGGATTTACCCTCCCCCCTCACCTTCCAGTTCGATCGCTCTTATATGATATATAAAACTTTAAATCGGCGCCCCCACACCTCCCCTCCTTTCGGTTAGCTTTTCCAAAAACTACATAATAACCCTCATTTACATCTCGATTCGGTACAAACCATTTGAAGTTGTTGTAAAGAGACACCCGCTTTATAAAACAGTCTCGACCACTGACCACATCCTAAAGCAGCAGACTGAATATTCAAGGCTAGAACTGTGATTCATTTTTTTGCCAATATTTACATGTATGCATCAGATTCATATCTTGATTTCTCAGAGACTCTTCTGACTATAGACTCTATTTTGATATATATTATAAATCAACCATTTGGTATTATAATTCATGTTTCAAAAACCTTTTGATTTTAATGGTTTATTTATTACAATGCAACGAAAAAGTGTTTTTGGCATTGATAAATATTATGAGCGCTTCATCTTTTTGCCAGTGAATGAAAGTATAGGGGTCACCATGCACTGCAGTCTTATAAAGTCCGGTTATTCATGAAATATAAGGGGTGAATGACAACACAGTAACAAAGTTCTATTGTTAGATTTTATAGAGCCCCTTCGTTATACTTAAGTTCTAGGTAGACTATTGGTATGGGTACCGTATGTATCGAGTCTAGTATAGAATTCAATGATGTTTTGAGAGTGTTCTATAAAATGCAACAAACATGGCGAAACTAAAAATAAGAAATAGGACGCAAGCAAGACGGAAGAAGCCATCCAGCTGGTAAAAAAGGGCATGTCTAAATACGAAGCTGCGAGTAAATGTTGTATTGATGAGACATCGCTTAAAACAACTTGTTCCGAATGTAAATTTTGAACCGGATATTAATAATTAGATCAGTTCTATTGGATTACGTACGTTTTAATACACCAGACATGCAGTATTAAGTAATTTAATCAAGTTATGCTTTCCATTATTATTGGAGCAAACGATGAAAGTCTCAAAATACAGAATAACATTTAAGCAGTTAGAATTGGAGTGTCTGTTTTTGTATGTTAAACAAGTAGTATTAAGTTTTCTAGCCAAGGGTCAATATTAACTATTTTTAATCAATGATAGAATTGATTTCTTATTCAAATACACGTGTTTTATGCTGACTGGCAAAAAGGTGAAGCGCCTATATATTCAATGATGTCACTAGAATTGAATTTTAAGGAAAAGTTTGAATAACGATGTGTGTGAAAAAAATAAATACGGTGTAAAAATTATTTATTTATGAACTGTCAAAATATTGTTTATAAATTATGATAAGTTTTTGAGAAATAAAAAAATAAAAAGGCTTTATTTACAATCAATTGGCAAAAAAATGAATCACAGGTCTATTGTCCGATTACGTCGCATCGACGGTGATTTAAATGCATTGAAATACAAATCAAGCGGCGACCTGTTTTTGTAGCATTCTCTATTGTGGATGGTTTCAATATCAAAGCCTTTTCTGTCTCATTTCATATTGTGAAATGCCATCCCTTTGTGTAAAAATAGAGGCAAAGGAATAACTCAAATCGGCCATTTATAGACAAGTGGAGCAATCACATATATTTGGTATTATTTGAACATACTGTTTGCCTACCATTATTGAAGAGGACGATTCGTTTTATGTAAAACTTTAAGAAAGTAAGTTCGCATAAGATAAACTATATACAAAGTTGCGTTACCTTTTGTTCTTTGAAGCTAGTTGACTATCCCGGTGTAACGGTTTCAAGCTACCCCCCTAATTATTACCTCCCCGGTAATCTCAAACCGGTTTCAAGCTACCTCCCGGTAATCTGATACCGGTTTGAGAC
>LQRL01042513.1:0-21201 GCA_001703475.1 Hydroides elegans
CTACAAAGTACAACGCAAATGTCATTAATGAGCACTGCACATAATGTGTAAACATACTTAGAAATATCTAAACGTAATATGAACAAAATATCGAAATAAGACCTAGGGTGGGGTCAAATTTTAGCAAAACAACGCAGTTTATTTAAGCACTCTTCTTTTTCAATGAAATGGTGCGACAGGTCAATTGATGTAAACAAATTTCGTTTTACCATATTTGCCTTAAAATCTATTTGTTTTTGCTTAAATGTGACCGCGCAGAAATTGGCATGAATAAGGTTCCAAAAACATGGTCCCACGGTCTGCGACCTGATTACAATCCCAGGTTGCACGGCCGATTTTCAGGTCGCAAGTGCGACCTAGCGACCGCTTGCGACCTAGACACAGCTCTACAAATCTATTGAGGGATTGCAGTGATATCTCCAATACAACTCCAATCAATAATTACAGTGTGCAACACACTTATCTGAGCTGATAGACATCGGTCTATTAGATTCGGACTTCTAATAGACCGAAGAAAATCTTAATAGACCGAAAACGAATTATTAAAAAAAATCAAGTTTTTTTAAAGGTATTTTGAAATATATTATTTGTGCAAAATATTATGATTTCCATTAAATTGAAATTTGCACTAGTTCTAGTGTCGTCTAAAATGAGATTCGCGTGGACGAAAGACGGTCGCATATGCGTCCGTGCGACGGCTAAGCTGCACACTTTCTTTAGTATAAGTCGGTTGTCTATGTGTGAAATTCAAAGTAAAATTTCTCGAACTGACGAGCAACTCCTTTTACTTGTATAGAATGCTAGATTGAACAATGCTCACAATGAATTTTAAAAAAATAGCGAATAAAGAATAAAAGTAATGGCTGTCATTAAAGCAAAGACTAAAACGAAGCACCAACAAAAATACAGTTTTTGGAAAAAAATTCTTATAGACACCGGTCTATTAGTTTTTGAAATCTAATAGACCGCGCCAATTTTTAATAGAATCGGTCTATCGCTTATGTTGCACACTGTAATTATGTGAAATAAGACATTTGGGTGTCGAAATTCTGGTCGGTATCTAATTATAAACATGTTGTTATGTTACCAAAGATGACGGTCACGCGAGAAATAAACGAACATTTAAAAACAACAGTACTCAGACAAACGAGCGCCGAAGGCGCGAGCGAAATTTCTTTAAATTAAAATTGAAAAACTAGAGTATTTATGTATCTAGAAAAAAAACGGTTGTCAGCCTAAAAAGTGTACAAAAAGTGTACATTTTTCAAATAGTGTACGAAAAGTGTACGAAATTACGGAATTTTCAAAAAAGTGATTAATCACTTTAAAAGTGTACGGTCTGGCAACACTGTATTATAGCGAAAAGTTAAATGAGTCTGCATTATGTAGCATGAATGATGAAGTCGAATTATTCATCTCAGCGTTCTTTTATGACGCTAATTAATCTGACTTATATAACTTAAACATGTCGGCCTACATCTCTCGTCCCACCACCAAATTATAATGGCATATACACCGTATATATTTGTTATAAATACCGTTATATCATGGATGACTTAAACAATACAGATTGCTTCCCTTCCTCCTCAATTAATTCTCACTTCTTTGAGCCCTCGACACTTACCCGTTGTTCCTTTTCATTTTCCTTATTGCGCTGGTAGTCTTGCCATTGCTGCTCAATGTAGTTAACGAAGCGAACGCCATCGACCAAAAACTCGCGTCCGTTCACCTTCTCCCACGCGTCGATCTGCTCTTTTACTTCCTCTTCAACCTGAAAAGGCGATGCGCAAGTTTTAATTCCAATCACTGATTAAATCGATTCGAATTCCCTTTATTACAACAAGGCAATATATATTGGGATCGTTTAGGATGATAGCTTTAAAAGAATAATGCTTCAAAAATATATATATTTCTCCTCCATATCCACATAGCCTAGAAAAGCACAGTGACAAGGATGGTAGGCGTTTGATCGCATTATTTCTAAATAATGTGCATTTAGTTTGTCGCTGAATCAGTCTGAACAACCACCATTCATTTAGCGTTGGCTCAAACCAAATTAGGAACAAAGCGCTTTTCAAAAGCAACACGTATTCCTCCAAAAATGTTGTTCATAGAAAATTATAAACACTTACCTTCGGCAACTGGTTCCTGAACTTGCTTCGTGCCTTCTGTTCTTTTAACAAATTTCCACCTCGGTGGTTGAACAATCGGTTTGGATCAGAAGCCCTTTGCTGAAATTTAAAAGAACATTTTTTATTACTTGTTTCATGTTTGGGCTAGATAATAAAATGATTGAAAGATAACTAGTCACATTTGGTTTAACAAAATAATATTATATAAGAAATTATATTTACAATTTGCAAGCCGTTCAACAAGGAAAATATACATCTAGGCTAACATTGTACAACAGTCTAGTTTTCCTAATAATCAAACTACCAACCAAGGGGAAGACTGAACGGACCGAAAACGTTTGACATTAATTTTATTTAAATCTCATTACCTCAAACTGCAGATATTCCTGGAAGAGCTTCTGCCACCGACCAACATTTTCCAACATGCCCTTGTTAGCCTCAAAATATTGTCGAATTCGCGTCACTTCACGATCATGTGCATCCAACACCTCTTCCGTGTACACATCTAGAAAATGAGACAAAGTACGTCAATAAAGTGCAAATTTCAAACAGGGCTAATCAATGCTGATACAAATAAGCAGTCAATGATCAAAGCTGCAGCTAAATTCAATGTTAGATGTTTTCCGACATATCGACTGAAAAAAAGACAATTTCTTTAAAAGATGAGTCAATCATAAAATCTTAAGCTACAGTTAAATTAAGAGTGGGATGTTTTCCGACATATTGACTGAAAAAAAAACAGGCCCCAATGGACTAAAAAGATACGTTCAGAAAATCATTTTGTGCATAGCAGGAAAATATCTTTTGATTAGCAACATAAGTATCTAGTCCTGTTGAAGTGTTCATGTAGTTAAAAAAATCCAAATCACCTTCATAGAATGGCCTGAACTTGAGTCTCTCTCGCTCGCCAATGAAGCACTTGTCCCACCATTCGCTCAATTCCGACCGCGTGGCGTCGATGACCGAACGCATGTTCTCCAGCTTGAGGCGCTCCAATCGAGTGATCTCGTCCTTTAGCTGCAGGAAAGTGGAAAATGAAAATTATTAAAGCTTGATATAGAATCAAGTTTTGTTTCATTTTTAACGTCAAAAACACCGTTTGAGGCCACTAGTCATTTATTGACGAATTGACCCAAAATTCACATGTATATTTCCCGTGTAATACACAGAAAATCTGGGGGTTTTACGTCAAGAAAGAAATTGAGTCCAAGAAACTGTCATTTAGCCGTATATTTTTTCCATCTGTACAACAACTATACAATAAAATTACACGAAATAACCACTGCAACTTTACTCATTGTTTATCTGTCAAGTCTTACCGAGGTGATAACGGACGGTTTGTATCCGGTAAATTTGCCCGAGAACTCGGCTCGCTCGTCGGCCGGCGTGGCAAGGCGCTCCCACAGCGTGCTGATACGACTACGAAGGTCACTCGCCAACGCGTAGTTGTCGTTCGAACGCCGCTCCAACTATGAAGTTTGTTAGAAAATCAATATGTTTTCATTAGAGGATACAACGCGTATGCAGATATGCAGAATTGGATTGGCTAGTTATATTTTTTTAATAACGATTAACTAAGGACATACGTTTAGACATACAATTCGAAAACTGAAATGTGTGAATTGGACACGGTTTGACACAGTATGACGCACGACTGTTTGTAAACCAAGCTACTAAATTCAAGCTACATTAAATCAGAAATCAGGTTATTAACATACCCCATCATGCAACTCCTTCAAACTTTTCAGATTGGTATTCGATAATAGAAACGAGTCTTCTTGGTCACACAACACATCTCTCTCGAACGAGGTGTCTGGACATTCCTCCAAATCGTCCATGAACTTGGCAATGCTCGCTTTTGTCTGGCGATAGATCTGTTGTCTTCGCTCCTTTTAAATGCAATGTTTGGAATATGAAAATGCATGAAATAGGGGGACGTATTCCATGGAAGCGGTTAACACAATCATCAATGTATCAGAGCCAATGAATTCCCTTTAGGTGACTGACACCAGTTTCAAATATGACAGCGCTTTAAATTAAACATTCCGCAATAGATCCATATTTTACTTGTTATAAAAAAAACGTCAAAGAAAGCACATAACGATTAATATATTATTGAACCTACCTTTTCCTTAGTAAGACTTGCTATGTGTTGTTCTAGGTTCGATAACTGCTCTAGTGACGGCACTGTTCCAGATGGAATGTAAAATGGCGTCACGCACAGTACATCGCACAAATGTTGATCTTGATCCTTCAAGTTCTTGGCCTTTTTCAAACGCTCGTTTTTCTCGGCATTTAGTTTTTCAAGCTGTGCTGTTAGATTCTTCTCCAAACGCAACACACTCAGACCAGCTGGAGGCTGAAGAAGAAAAAACATTTATATTTAAGTGTAAGTATATGATTTTTTCCCAAGTGTGACTTTGTAGAAATCAATGATCAATCAGTGCAAGGAAAGGTAATCTTAAAATAATTACGTCTCGTTATTCTTTAATACGTACGTTACAGAACACTTACCTCGTAGAGAGAAATTTGTAGTTCTTTGCAGATCGTCGCAATTTGTTCCTTGTTTGCCGTGAGTTTCCGGAGAATTTTCTGTTTCAATCTTTCTTCTTCACTGACCATCTCGTCTAACAGGTTTCTGAGGTGCACTGCTACCACATTCATTCGATCTTTCCTCTGCTCTTCCATGATTCCTATGAAAACAAGTAATATGCGATTTATATATGGTGAATTTATTTTATTTATTTATTTTTTTTCATTTTGATTCAAAGGTGAAACGAGATTATTTTAACATATGGAGAAAATATTAGCCTATGCACGTAAAATAAGACATAAGACGAACAACAACAACAAAATCACATCGGGCATGTGAATTTTCTTGCATATTAGCTTGTACAATGCACGTCATCTACGATCTTACATATGACTTTCAGCTAAGTTTGTTGGTCTTTATAAATTAATAGAGCTTACCAATCTCTTCCCAAATTCGATGTAGACGCTCCAGCGCCTCGTCCAGTGAACGTGTCACTTGGTCCTTCATTGCTTCTCTGAAAGGTAATTTTAAAATAGATTTCATAATTTAATTATTGATAGAAATATCTGCTGTCCATTAACAAGATACCCATTCCCCATGTGAATATCAATATCAGCTGAATATCCGGTGATTTGTTGAAAAAAATATTATAAATTGAGGAAAGCGGGATCTATTTAAATCAGAGACGTCACTCGCATGCCATAAGCAAAGCATGGATACATACTGACCAGGACCCATATTCTCCGCTCAACTTAAGCTTAACCTTAACCTTACCCTTAAAACCAATGTAAAGGGGTTGGGAAAAGTGTAAGTTTAAGGTTAGGGATATAGCGGAGAATATGGGTCCTGTTATCAAAATAAGTGAACTGAATCAAATCGATTGCAGATTACAATGCATTTTCATCAAATCGTGGCCACGTCTGCTATTCTTATGCATCTTCGAAGTACACAGGTGGTCACAATATGGCGGTGGTCACAGTATGAGCTCTGATTTTAGACGGTCGAATATTAAATTATCGTTCTAACGTATTTATCCGAGAAGCAACAAGGAAGTGTCATAATTTGTGAAACACGAAAAGGCCCTAACCGCCGACCCGATTCGAAAGGGGGATGACTATCTCGTATATGCCCATGTTTTGTAAAATCAAAGTTTTTTTTACATTTTCGGCGAACTTTCGGTGACTTAAAGTGTCAAAAGGCACATATACACACCAAACCTTTCATTTGAGTCTATTCATATGTCTCTATGACCATACATTACAAAGATTCATATTCACCCCGAATTAAAAGGAATATATAATTTTGGTTGACACAACATCCGTCTTTAATCCCATTCGTGCTACTTCTGATTTATTTTCAGTTAATTCAAAAGGTATTGACTCATGGAATGTTCTTCCAAATGCTATTAAAGATAGTGTATCGATAGAAGTATTCAAAAAACGTGTTAAAAAAACGGTTACTAGATAAGTATTAGTTAAGCATATATTGTGTTATGTTTATTACATTAAATATCGAGCTTCGTTTTATATAATTTGATATGTAAATATTAGTCAAAATTAAACAAGTAGGATCAGTAGTTGTAGCATTATTTATTTTTTGTTAATGGGTCTGACACTCAATAAGAATATATAGTTCTTCAAGTCAGATCCTTTTCGTTTCATGCACTGTTCATTTATTTACTGATATGATTATTGTTGAATTGTACTTTTGCATGTATTACGAAATAAAATATCCCTTAACGTTTATTAAATTCGTCCCACTGTCTTTTTCAGGCCCACCAGATCTAAAGTCTCTCCTTCGATTCCCCTACTTAGGCTCTGAATTTACGAAAATAATTTTGAACCGGATCGAATATCGGCTAGGGCGAGTTCGTGGGGCAATTGGTTAAGGTGCCGTGTACGGTTCATGTCCCTGGCACGTTAAAGACCCTTCACTGTCTTATCGAAAGGAGTGGGGGAACCCGGACAGTAGAAGACTCTGGACCTTCTTCGGTCCCGACCCGATAATGCCCTAATGCGATTCTGGGTTGTATATAAACCGAAACATCGTTACTTACAGAGAGCGAAGAGAAAATCGATCGTCAGAGCTGATTCAGCTCCGTCTTTTGCAACGTCTATGACCATCATTTTAGTGTCTCGTACAGCTAGATGGACACCCAAAGTTAATATGGCTTAAATCTATGTGAAAGATTGACGTCTTATATGTTGTGTAATATGTGAGAGAAGCAGATAACATAGATTTTACATGTGACACAATCGGGAGCGAGAACTAATTTGAAGGGAAATACAAACTTTTTCACACACATAATGCTGGATCAAATTGACGAGTATGTATATACGATCGGTTGATGAAATCTAAAGTATGTATGCATTGTATACTAATATACCTGTCTGTAGTCATTTCTCATTATATCCTGCTAAAAATAAAATAAAATCGATGACTTTGTTAAACCCTTCTCCTTCTCTTCTTGTTTAAAAACAGCACTTTAATATTGAAATTTGATTGGTCGGTCTTATTTTCCCGTGATGCATTTCGGTAAACATTACAAAAAAAAAACTATTCACAAATATTTTTTGCTGTAAACTTCAGAGTTCCAAGGTGAATTGTATAGGTTAAGGTCAAACTTGTTAAATAATTAAAATGTATATTTAACAAAAGCAACAAAATGAAATAAATAATTAAAGTAGAAACAGAATTTGAATAGAAATTATAAAAATCAAATACTGTTCAAATATATAAATATATATAAACAAAATAAACATTTATGTTGTACTGTTTGTGTTGAACGAGTGAAACTACATGTTTTTGTATATATATTATGGTATTATGTGCCTATCATTTCAAATTGCTGATCGAGCATACCTAAACGTTAATGCTGCCAACTTTGATAATTGAAATATCTATTGATCCTTCATGATTCTTGTTAATTGAAAAAAAAAACATGAGTGTATGGTTTACTGAATCCAAATCAGAATCAGTTCAATTAGTTTCGATTATATAAACAATAAAATTATATCGAAAAAATCCTTATCTTATTCGAATTTGATTTTGAAGATTTTGCTGACATACATATATCGAAACCAAAACAAACATATTCATTTGAAAGTGTGATCAACTAGAAACGGGAGCATGGAATGGATTAATAGTTTAATAAACTTCATCGTCACCAAAACATTCAAAGGTTAAAAGCGACCTCACATGCTGTTCCTTGCAAAAGGTGTTCCCCAGCAAATCCTAACTGACTTGGAGATTTTTAGGAAATTTGTTATAGCTTGGAGATTTTAGCCGTTTGAGGAACACATTTTATGATAATTTCTTATTTTGTGGTGATTGATGAGAATAATTAATTGCAAACAGATTTTTATTGCTTGCAATTGTCTTATTACTTTGTTATATGTTATTACTGATACGTAATTTGGTTATATTCAAAAGTTTGATAATTGCAAAAGGTGTTCCTTTTCTGCTCCAAGCTGGCTACAAAATGAGAAACAGCTCATTTGGTTTAAAAATCAATTCATTTTTGCAAAATGTTAATGCTCAAAAAGTGTTTTTGTTGTTGTAGTCTTAGTAAAGTTGTTTCAAGGTGATCTAACAACTATTTCAAAAATGTGTCGCTTGGTGCCCTTCAGGAAAAAGTTTAGATCTGATAAAATACCTTTCTTAAGCATACAAAAAGGAATGGCAGCAACCTTCTTAGGAAGGATATACCAATGTTACTTTAAATGATCAAACCATCTGTATACAACGTCAACTTAACAACTGATGTCTGCAAAAATAATGCAACAATCTGTGACTGATCACATGCAAATTTAATAAATAAAAATAACAAGTTTTGTGAATATAACTATCGTTTTCTACCCAGAATAAATTGTGTGTCCGATATATGTGATTACAAAATCAAATTGTTACGTATCAAAAGATAATGTAAACCGCACAATTGTACATACACATGATGTCATAGACCTTGATCTGACTAATTATGTTTTGTTCTAACACAACAACCACACTCATGTATATCGCGCTGTGGAAGTGTGGAATTACTTACCTTTTAAGGCTGTAAGTACAATTAATACCATTATGTTTAAAGCCAAATAGGTATGATCACGAAATATATTATTTCTAGAAAATATTGATTACACTTGTCGGCTATCAACAAAAATGATCTAAACACGAAAAATTAGCTGCATACATACAACAATTAGAAATAACATTACAAAGGTAGAATTTGCAAACCACGTTTCGAATATCATAATCATCAACTTAAGAAACAATAAGTTATGACCTCCATTTTAAATATTCACACGAAATAAATCATTGATAAAACAAAATATATATTTTTTTTTCAAAAGCACCTCCAGTGTTTCATAAAACTACTGCACCGAAGAAATATTATAGTTAAAATTTGTGTTTTTAACTGCGAATTCAAATCAAATATTACGGACCAACGGAGAGAATACATTCAATACATGCTGTAATGCCACGCTAAAAGCAAGATTTATAATTATGTCTGGTTTGCTCGTTGGGCCATGAAGTCAAGAGCGGAAAATATTTATTATCATAAATTTGGTTTATACAACATATTGCAGTAGCATAGATTGGAAATAACTTGGATCAATTCCATGCAAGCAAATTTGTTCAAAAATCGTAATTTCACACATAACACGGCCAAAACTGAAATAGAGATTAAAAAGATAAAAAAGAATAATAAATAGAGAAAAATGTATCTTTAATCTAATAAATAAGATTTCATTTTTCTTAAAATATTGATAACAACTCTTTTTCTATATAATCGTTATAGATTGAGGTTACAAAATTACTAATGCCATCGACCACGTTCAGACAGAAACAATGCACAGATATGTGTAAGGAATATCATTTATTCCTTATTTAATTCATGTGATTTATCATGTTAAGAAAATGTGATTTATTCATTAATTAACTATAGAAGTAGAATTTTTGTTTGCATTTTTATATAAAAAAGTAAATATCACATACACATGTATGCCATGTATCGCATATACCTCACTCATTTCCGTGTACAGAGTTTTTTCAAATGGGCAATATGTCTCACACAGAACTAATAGAAAATGTATCTAATAAATAAAATAATAAATAAAATTTCACTTATCTTGAAATTTTAATAACAACTCTTTTTCTATATAATCGTTATAACTACAGGTTACAAAAATAACTAATGCCATCGACCACGTTCAGACAGAAACAATGCACAGATATGTGTAAGGAATCTCATTTATTCCTTATTTAATTCATGTGATTTATCATGTTAAGAAAATGTGATTTATTTATTAATTAACTATAGAAGAAGAATTTTTGTTTGCATTTTTTGTATAAAAAAGTAAATATCACATACACATGTATGCCATGTATCGCATATACCTCACTCATTTCCTTGTACAGTGTTTTTTTTTCAGATGGGCAATATCTCTCACACAGAACTAATAGAAAAGTGGATTCCTTTCTATTTTTGCTTCCCATTGTACCCCTTCAGAGGGATACGACTCTCAGCTAAGCCAACTTTACTGCTTCTATTGGGTTACTTTCTTTGTCATACAAGTATTCCTTCAACCTGGCAATACATCTCGGCTAGACGGCCGTGCGTCCGAATAATGTCACTTTCCTCTAGCCTCTCTTCTGCTGTTTTTACATCCTCTTGTACTTTCTGAGGGAGCAAAGCTTTATTCCGGCACCTCTTATATGTTTATGATTGCTGTCTTAAAGCATGTCGGCCTGCGACTTTTATATTCTTCAACTCGACACAATAGCGTCAGTTGAAGCTTTAAGCTCAAACTATATAGGCCTATTCGGCTCAGACTCTTCGGTACATTTAACTACCCCTTAAGGTAACATACTTGATTTTGGTTCCTTCTGAAACGTCGATTGTACTGATAGGTACATTGCACATTAATAATGAACATAACAAGGCACGTTAAGAGACATGAAGTCTGGTTTATTGTGGAGAAATATTTGAATGATTACTTGTTTGAAAATAATTTTAAAATCTAAATATAATTTTTCATTATAATTAATATTTAACATTAATTCTATTAGTCTTTATATTTTGAAAATTACTGTTTCAGTTTTCTATTTCAGTTGAACCATTGAACTACATATTCGACCTTCTTTCAGCTTTGCAAGTCTAATATAAGGTAAAAATTATTTTTGTATAAGAGGGGTTATGTCTGATTAATTACGGATACATATTTATTCAAAGCCAAGTCGATTAAACACGAAAAGGATACTGAATTATATTGTTTTATAAGAATAAGGCCAAATATAAATATTTATAGAGAATTGACACAGCTATAAGGCTCTATAAGGTTGACATTTATAAAAACTTCATAAATAATGGACACCTTGAAACAAGCTAAGGATTCTATCACGAAATGGATGTTTATGTGATTTAATCCATCTTATATACTTTCAATAGAACATTTATACAGTCTTATTTTCGTACGGGTATCTCTTTTATCTACAACATTTCATCGTTAGTTTTGTGTATGATCGTGTCTATAGACCAGGTTATAGCCACGTGTGACCTTGGAAATCCAATCAAAATCACGTCATTTGAATATACATGTACTTTTGATGATAAAACGAAATAATTTCTTTTCATCGAACGCTCACCCATTGTCTAAGTCATTTGGAATACTTGAGTATTTAAACAATAGATAATGTAAATTTAGTCCAATTCGCTCAATGATCTTTCAATAATCAAGTAGCCTATTCATATCTTCTCAAAACATTAAATGAAGCGTGCTTGGTTCCTTTATATGTGATATATCGACGAATGTCCATAATTTGAAAACCCTTTTTTCTCGATATTTGGCCTTTTCCGATCTTTTAGCTGAGTTGTGTGATATATTATTTTGACTTTAATTTGAAAAAAAAATTCTGCTGATAATAGTCAAATGTACCTGGAAAGCACACATTATATGTAAAATGCAACAATCTGAACTTCATTTGCTAATGTATTAATATTCTATAGCACCTGAGTTGTTTATTCAGACTTCATATACATGAAATAATGGATTGGTGTCGAGTGAAAAAATAAAATTAACACTTTATGATAACAATGAGTTTATTAGCCATCAACAGTTTTGAATGTAGTTAGCATAATATAACTACGAATTTGTTCTAAATCTCAAACAAGCAAATAACATTCTCTTAAATCCTGAAGAAACATTATGATTGCTTGATTCAAAGCACCTTTAATATATAACAAAATGTCAAACGCATATTATTTCGTTTCAAATAAAGAAAATAGAACTACCTGCTGATTAAAAAGCACCGTGTAACTTATTGAAAGCAACCATCTAAAACCCGATTTAAATACGTTATTGTTCATGAAAACAGAAGCTATGTGCAAAGAAGCCATGACTAGACTTAATCGACAACGCAGTTTATAATCCTTTGTTGAAGTACAATTTCTGTGGTGGTACGCCATCGTAGTTTTTGAGAAGTTCATTATATTTCTCTTTATCCATCGAAGCCATATGTTCCGTGTCGATAGAGCTAAAACGAAAAGAAATATAATATAGAATGATAGTTACAGGATACCATAGTTATTAAGGCAGCCTAAGATCCAACTTCTGTCTGACAATGAACCCCATAGATTGAATATATATCAAGGAAAAAATAAGATAATCTATATTACCTTTCTGGTATGCACATCATTTTGATTCGCTTGTTTTGCCAAACATTTAAGCTATTTGAGAAATATATATCTTATAATATACCTTCAGAGTCATCTTATCATCTAATGTTCTAACAAAATTCATAATTGAGTATAAAATTTTGTTAACATTTCGTGTCATCAATATCATATTGCTTGACGAAGGACAAACGCTTATATTAACTCAAACTGGTCACTTATACTGAAATTATTTTGTTCTATAATGTAATACATTATATATATCATACCATCTCTGTGGAAACAAGGCACATCCGATAGGAACCATAAATGTCAGACTGAAACACAAAATGTTGAAATATGAATAATCAATACCTTATAATTCATTACGTTTGATTTGGTTAAGCGTGTTCATCTAAGGGTAGATAAAGACAAGTACACCGGTTAAAATGATTCAAAATGGCCATAACATAATTCATTTTATTTACTTATAATTTCATTGCTATTTTTAACAAATAATGAAAAAATAATAATAATAAACTGGCAAAATTGATTGGATTAATTCATTATCCAAAACAATATCAAATAAATGAATTCATCATGGTTTTGTACGTAAAAGAGATTCCAGAACTATAATTGAGAAAACTATAATTGAGAGCACATACATACATATTTATTGTACCTAACTGCCTATATGACTTTACCCCAAATACAGGGGTGCACCTTAGCGGTCGCACGGTCGCATATGCGACCGTCGTTTCGTCCGCGCGAGCGTCGTTCGAGACGACACTCGCGCTTGTGCGAATGTCAATTTTATGGAAATACACATTTTGCGAAATACATTTATTTCAAACACCTAAAAAATAGGCTCGCGCCTTCGGCGCTCATATTTTAGGTAAGTTATGTTCAGGTTGAATATCACGCGCGAATGTCACTTTGCCAGCGCGAGTGTCGTTTTAGATGACGGTCGCGCTTGCGCGACCGTCGATTTTGGGTTAAGGTGCACCCCTGCAAATATTAAATTCATACCATAATTTTCATAATATATAGATGCAGTGGTACATGTAAATAATAAATGCAAGAAATAAAATGTTTAAAATACTCACAATAATCCAATCATGAAGGTTTGGAATGGCAAATGCAGATATCTATACTTCATGAACGTTGGTATTTTTTCTAATCTATCCATGATCACTGGGAGCACAACTGCAAAAAAAAAAAGTTAAAAAAATGCATTTATTTCATGTTTAATACCTTTTAAAATGTGTGATGGGCTTCTGTTATTTATATTATAAGCAAAAATAGGAGTTTTAAGACGCATTAGTATATTCTAAAAAATCATAAAACTTCTTAACGTTTTACAATTTTATAAAACAAACTTAATTAAGAAAATTATGATACTCTAAAAACACAATATTATTATTTAATTCTCAAAAAAAAGAACTTCTTAATAAAATAAATATTCATATTTTAAAAAGTTTAAATAAACAAAATGGCAGTAAGGATTGGAATGTTTTATACTTACGCATGCCAGGGGCAGCAATAGTAATTCGTGAAAATGTCACCTGAGAAATTCCTTTGAATGCAGCATACTACAAAAACAAATAAATTTTTATTGTTCAGGCATAGCAAGAAAAACAAGTACGGCAATTAGCTACTATTTGCTATTTGGTACGAGACACCGAAATTTCGGTTCGGGTACCCGCTTCGATCGTCGATAAAATTATCAGGGTGACCAGTCTTCAGTCAGTTTTAATTCCCTGAGTTTTCCCTGATCTTCACATATTTCGTTTCTGAGACAAGATTAATACTGGCACCAACTGGTACTTTATATTTAGTTAATATCCGAGCGTCGAATGCGTGAGTAAAAATCTTTAGGAAAATCTGAAAACTTGCAAGCGTCCTTAGGCGCGAGCGCAAATTTTCAGGGAAATCATAAAAATAACTTAAATTAATATAACGAAATTCCCTGATTTTATACCTGGTTCATAATGAGTTTCCCTGATTTTCTAAAAAATGCATAAATTCCATGATTTTCCCTAACACTGGTCACCTTATTTAACCAACATCATTATAATGGTTTTTACAACATTTTCATACATTGTATTTATTAAAATAGTAATTGACCAGACAAGACCATTCTATTATCATCAAAGGATTTATAGACCTGCATTTGTTTCCAAATATTTATTTAACTATTATCCATATACCTTAGATTGCGTTATTTCCTTCCCCTTTTCGTCTTGACATATAATTCCGTGCAGCAGTTCACTGTAATTATGCAATTGACAAAAAAGTGATGATATACACAAACAGTAACCTTTACTATTGTGAATGAATGAATAAGAAAGAAATATAAAGAAAAATACATTTTACGCAATACATTTCTTGTTTTTTTTTAAATAAATTAATCGATATTGAGAAAAAAATCGATATGGAGCAATAAAGAAAACACTTTGCTACTTTTGTCGCGTGAATGGAATGTTCACCATATTAATTTATACCGATACAGATATCTCATTTAAATTCGATGTAAAACTAAAGATCGAAATTATTTTCAGACTTGTGTTAATGTTTTGTTACTTTTGTCGTGTGAATGGAATGTTGACCATGTTTGCAGAGGCAACGGCTGTAAAAGGCACAAATCTTTGGAGAAGAGTGGAACGGCTCTGCAAAACAACATGCGAAATGCACAACTCAAACGTCGAAAATTATAATCTATCAATTTTGACAGCATTATCAATCGAGCATCGATACCTTTAGTTTGACTGCACACTATGTAGAGAATGAAAAACAAAATCTGCATAAAAGTTCGAAAATGTTATTTCATATATATGACAAGAAATTGATGTGCATTTATTCAATATTTTTTGAACGCATATTGAGAATGATTATAGCAATACACATTCAATTTTTGATCAAGATCATAGACAACCAGATGACATTTTTATGTTTTTTCTTCGTATGATACATTAAGACATATACAATGTACATACATTTGCAAGAACTCTCTTGAGCCCTAAGGCTACAACCAAGGCACTAGTAGTTGCTGTAACGTACGACTTGGCAATGTCTCTGCATAACAAAAAAGAAAGTTTATGTAAATCACAGAAGATAGACACACAAAAAAAAAACATTTGAAGGTTATCACTAAATATGAATTGTGTATTTTTTCTCATGTTTATAACTAATTCCAAATATTCCTAAACATTTAAGTCAATCGGGTGACGATTAATTTAATTCATGAAACAAAACTCTATCTTGTTTTTAAACTTGATTATTTGATATGTTATTTATTTTGTTATTTAAATAGAAACATCTATTTAAGCAACACTTTAGCCAAAACATGTGTATCTAATAAGGTGATATTCTCTTTGATATTTTTACTTTATGATATATTATACACGAACAAAAACTTATTTTAAATCAATTATTCATACTTGTTTGTCAGTTCTGATGCTGCATTGCGATTTGTATAATTGACCAGTGCGTTAAAACTCTGATTGATCCACTGCCAAAGTATAACTGCTGAGTTGGTCCTTCAATATAAGGAGTCAATAAGAATATAATGGATTAAGGATTTCCAATTACGAAATCAAGTTGTTTTGTACATCAAATTGCTAGATTATTCATCTCAAAATGCACCTTTATAAATATTATAATCTTACAATCTAAAATAATTCCAAAATAAGGACACCCATTGTTTTATGACATTTTCAAATGGATTCACTTAAAGAAAATGCTAAACTCCGATTTTAAGTTTATACTGGAAACAAAGACAAACTGTTGATACTTGAAGCAAAATCATAGATAATGAATTCCATCGTTTTTTTGTACAACACATATTTCGCTATCCAAAGCACAAATTTACGGTAATTTAGCCTCGATTACATAAAATCGCTTGGGTTGCGATTGTCATAGTTGTCTTTGTGAGAAATTGCAGGGAGCGACAGAAATATTCTATAAATATTTAACCCATAAAGAAAGCAGCGACAATCGCAACTTCTTACTAAATGTAATCAAGACCTTGAAAAAAATGTTTATATTGTCTTTATAAGACAATAACACAACTCCCTCACCTGTAGAACTGTAGCATGCCCGCCGTTATAATCATCCCGCCGGGCACTTGAAAGGACATGCGTCCAATGAAGTTTTGCAGCTCGCCCGAATCGGGATGAAAGGCGGACTCGTAGAGCTTCTTGGCATAGCGCAGTTGGGCATCGGTCGTGCCTTCTGGTAATTGGCCGTCTCTGTAAGCAGGCATGGTTTGATATAGACAATTTCAGTTCCAACATAATTTCGTTTACATACAAAAAAAATCACATCTTACGTTTTAACATTTTCTATTTATTCGAATCACTTCAAAGTATTCAATTTCAGTAAATCACAATTTAGTTTTTTCCTTAATATTGCATTTTTAAGTAACGCAGACTGTAACGTGTCAACATCAAATAAAGTAACACAAATTCATATTTGAATAATAGATTTTTATCATACAGAATCCATAATATATAGTTTGACCAAATAAAATAAAAACAATTTTATGTTCAATAAAGAAAAGTAATAATGGTTGGTCATATAAATTTTAAATATAATTGCACCCTCACTTTGAATTGATCCAATTTTTTTTCAACAGCGGCCAGGGTGCATGAACGAATATTCGTTACAAATATAATACTGGATTAAACAATGAAAATATAATGACTTACCGGCATTTTTGCACTAATTCCCTCGCCTCGTGAAATCTGTGAGTCGGCAGAAGGCAGGATCGGTAATCCGTTACGAAGAAAAAGTGTCTTAGACGCCCTTGGAATGTATTCAAATCATACAATGGCGCATCTATATTGTCCCGTATGTTTGCAACTGGTCGTGTCAAAACCATTGTATCCGCCTAATAACCTAAAGAACAATTAGAATATAGGTTAAATGTTAATAGTTTCTTTTAATTTCAAATTCAATCGTAATAATTTTGACATTGTGTAACAATTACTTTTATTTTAAAACATTTAATAGTCCATTTATCGCAGAAACAATAATATCAACAGAAGCAATATTCCAATAAGTAATATTAAATCAAATAACCCTAGTATTAATCCTAGTAATATTAAATCAAATACCCTATAGATATATCCAAATATAACTAGTTCAAATGGCAGTTAAACTTGTTATTTGACAAGCTGTAATATCCGATATTTTTTGCACCTGTTACGATACAAAATCATGTAATTGTTGACCATATAATATACCTTATAAACCTCCTATTCAATGGAGGTCAATAACATTGAGCTATTATTTTCGCTTCCAAAGGATACATAATATCCAATATATGCCAGTGAGGAGAATAAGAATAATGCAAAATATCGTATTTTGCACCCTATTAACAAATGCGATCAAAGAGAAGTTAGATTAATAATTCCTCTTCAACATGATAACATTTAAAAATATCATTTACAAGATGTAACAAGTATGACACCATTTTTCAATCTAAAGAAACACTGCTATAATCATCGTAACGTAGTTACGAAAAGCTGTCGAAGCCAAAAATATTTATATGCCCTAAATCACAAGAACCATATAATATATTCAGAGGAATATCTATTGTGCCAGGAAAAATCTTATCATGTTTACAAAATATTACAAGATTGTCAAGGGTTTGACAATGACCTAGCTTTAGTGCATAGCTTAAGGTATTTTAGTACGTGCACATGTGTAACGTTTCTTTAATATATGCACTAAGTGTGTAAGTAAATAAAACACGGGAAAATGCATAAGTGAGTCACATATCTATTTGTTTTAACTTCTGCATTAACATATTCTAGAAGGTGGGATATATCTATACCAGAAGGGATTCGAACCCGCGACCGAATGATTGGGAGCCCCATGCTCTACCAACTGAGCTACAGGCCCCTCGTGCTATGTTTAAACATTCAAACATTTATGTGTTACAAGAGTGCATTATGTATAATTGAATTTGAAGAATGCCCGATTCGATGCGACTATTTATTTTAAGGATATATATGAGGAATATCATTTTGGCGTTTTTAAATGAAAACGTATTTGGGGCTGAATCCAGGTTCGAACCCACGATCTTGGGATCATTAGGCAGATACTCTACCAACTAAGCTATCTGACCAGATGTGAAACTCGTAGCTCCAGGAAGTCAATTAATATCATAACATGATAGGCATAAGGGAAAGTATAAGCTATTATACAACACCAGAATGATAAAGGTAAGAAGAATGATTAGAAGAAGGACAAGGTTAAGTCCAAGTAAAAGTATAAGGTACAAGATTATATAACAGACCAACTAAAGCATAAATGGCAAAGGCAGCAATGGCGATAAAATTTCAGATCGTAATTAAAATCACTTTTTTACCTTATATATTTATAATTTTTATTAATGCCATTATTCATCAATACTTTTGCTTATTGTCATTACAACAATGATAAATTAACAATTATCTATTCCATTATTTATTGCCATCATTTATCATTTTTTTTTATCTATTGTTATTATTATTATCATTTAGCATTAGTATTTCCTATTATTACATTCAAATAATGGAGTTTTTTTACTATATTTAAGACCAAAGTGGCGAGCACAATCCATAATGAGGTGACCATATAAAAGGTTGTGTTAAAGTTTGAAGCTCTACGATCGAAACTGTGGGAGAAGATAGGGTTTGTAGCTAAGAGTCTTTTTAAAAAAATATATAAGACCAAATTATTCGGAAATTATTCGAAGTCCACCATGGCGACCACAATGATTCGATCATCATCAAGAGCACAATTGATAATGTGGTGACCATAAAGAAGCTTGTGTTAAAGTTGGAAAGGTAAATAATTAACAGAAATTATGGGGTATCCGGAACAGCGCTTCATTGGTTTGAATCATACTTTGAGGATAGGTATCAATGTGTCACTATAAATGGTGAATTGTCCGATGAAAACGCATTGGAAATAGGCCTACCACAAGGTGCCGGAGCTGGTCCCTTCGGATATAAGGTTTACACGAAGCCAATCGGATCGCTGATCAGGTCGCTCTCTTCCGAAAAACTGTACCACATGTTTGCAGACGATAACCAGCTCTGGAGATTTCTTAACCCGAATTCAATTTCATCGCAAATCGCAGCTCGATCTCAGCTAGAAATGTGCATTGATGGACCATACGCGTGGGTATACCGAAACAAATTGAAGCTAAACGAGAGCAAAACAGAACTGCTTATAATAGGCAAGAGAGCGCACATCGCCAAAATGAGCTACGACACTATTACCATTGGAAATGAGACCATAAAGGTTACCCCCTGCGCCAAAAACCTTGGCGTTTTTACCGATGAAGAACTGTCCATGCGTAATCAAATAATTAGTGTAGTTAAACGATGTAACTACCAGCTCCATGTCCTGTGGTCTATTAGGCGCTTTATCGACATCGAGGCCGCCAAAACCCTGGCCACATGCCTTATCCTCTCAAGACTCGACTATTGTAACAGTTTATATTTCGGGCCCCCATGATGTCTTGTTAGAAAAACTTCAAAAGGTCCAAAACTCAGATGCGCGGTTCGTGTTCAAAATGAAAAAATCAGATCATATCACGGAAACATAACAGAGCCTTCATTGGCTTCCAATACGATATCGTATCGTTTTCAAAATCGCTCTCATAACATTTAAATCACTGCGCAACGACGGCCCAAAGTATCTTGAAGCTCTCCTACAAACTGCTTGCAAAGAGCAAAACACACGATCTAGAAATAAGCTTAAAGTCCCAAGAACAAAGCCCAAAGCAGCCGGGGATCGCTCCTTTTCCGCCGCATCCCCCAAAGTATGGAATACACTGCCGTGCTCAATCACAGACTCGAACTCAGTCCCAAGTTTCAAAAAGAAATTGAAAACCCATTTTTTTAAAAAAGCATACTATTAGTTCTTCTACATTAACGTATTATATTTGTTCTAAATGCTTTTACCAAGTATCGAGTATTAGTTATCACTCTAGTCATATATTAGTTCTTTATTTTCTTATACATTTTAGTAAATTATATGCGTACATTATTATAAAATATTTGGGAATTAGAAAACATTGGTTTACACCATTTTTATTGGGCGCTATATAAATATTGTTTACAAATAAATAAATAAAATAAATAAATAATCAAAACTGTGAAGGAAGATAGGTTTTATAGCTAAGAATGACCTCTGACTATTTGTTATCCCCTACATATAAATAAATATGTTCAGGCTACCGGGTTTTTATTCAGGCACCTGGGTTTTGAAGGCGCGGACCCGAAGGACCACTATAAATTGCGAAGCCTGAGTACATATACTCTTTTTTTTTCTCTCGATTTTTCGGGCAATTTTGGGGTTGACCACGACTATAATTGAACTAGAAATTCAAACAAGCTTAAATGTGTTCATTTTGTATAAAAGATGTTTTATTTATTGATAAAGCCAGCTAGGTGAGCACATTAAGCGCACCTTTCTCCATATGTGGAAACAAAAGTATATATATGTTTCGAAATATGATAATTCATTACAAATTCAATGTTTTCAAGTAGTTTTATGCCAAAATTAACACATTAAAAGTTCGTGGGGTGCCTTTAAAATTAATTATTTAATTTTGTGTAATAACACTTTTTACACTTTTTTTCTAACTATACCGTTCGTTTAGAAATGTGCTTCATGCTCTGCTATTATATCTACAGTATATATTCTCTACATTAATATTAGAAACGTCCAAATTTTTGGAATGTAAATATATGGAATGTATAGAAAGAAGGGCACCCTGGAACCAAATTTTTGAAAAATTTAATTAAAAAACATAACAACTATTGAACCAATGAACTAAATGGGTGCTGGTCAACTCACCAAAAAAAAAAAAAAAAAAAAAAAAC
>LQRL01042533.1:20611-37522 GCA_001703475.1 Hydroides elegans
GATAATCGGATTGGTAAATGTTCCTTTTCAATTTTGATTCTCAATTTTATTTCAGAAATAATTTTATAGAAATTCAGTTCGTTGCCGTGAAATAAAGATGACCATATTGGCCGTTTTATTGGAAAATCAATGTTTCGTCTTTGTTGCTATTTCCAAATATAAAATCAATAACTTTCATACAATTTTGGCGCAGAGCTGGAAGAACTTGATTTAACTGCTTAATCGTTTCTGGGCAATCGGCATATAATTGTAAGATAGTTTCTTTCTATTTACAGTATTTACAATTTTCATTTTCTTTCATGTTCCATTTTTTCATATTTGCGTTATGGGCAACATAAGTATGCACAGCTTTATGAAAAAATGCGATAAGTTTACTTTTTTGTTTCGCTTTCGCTTGCACATATAATACTTTCGTCGATTGAGACGTTTTTCCGGAAAGGAATGCATGTCGGGGGCTGAACGCTGTCTTTTAGATATTCAATATAAAGCCTTTTGGATTTGCTGGTTTTAGTGTTTATGAGTGTTCCTTCATTATTCTGTAGTTACATCCCTGAAAGAATGTTACTTTTCTGCTTTAAGCTTGCTATCAAATGTGTTACAATTCAGCTTTTTTCAAATTAAGCACCCATTTGGACAAACTTTATGTTTCTAAACGATTATTATGTGTTTTTTTGTATTTTCCAAGTTGTTTTAAGGTGATTTACAGCTTTTTGAAGAATGTGTCGTTGGGGTACCCATTAAATATTAACTTATTTATGATATAAAGATATTTTATATTTGGATTTTCTATGTGTTGAATGTTTATTTTTTATAGAAAATTAAAACCAAATGATTTTACACTAGTAAATTCATGAGCACTTTCTTTAAAAGTGTGTGTAACTAGATCCGTCAAATCAAAGCTTTAGTTTGTATATCAAACAAACGGTGGCAAAAGTGTTATTAATGATTATACAAATTCAAACAAGGATAACAATTATATCGAAATAACAAGGCATGAATCCCTTAAGTTATAAGTGTCATAATATCATACGTTTATAATGTACAATAGCAACGTTTACAAGAATCGCACTTCGAAAGCTACACACCAAACTTTAACAAGCACCCACATTTATACCATGGAACGCGTTACACATTGCCATTAATTCATATCATATAATTTAATGCTTGCATCATATTATATACTACATTAAGTTGAGAGATTTCATTATAGTAAAAGCGACCATTTTTTATTCATCAGCATTCTTAAAACAAATTTTTATTTTGCATTAAGAATATTTTTCTACTATACATATATAAACGTTTTATAAATTGTAAGAGGTATGCCCAGAACTTTAGAATGTTCGCCAAGGTTTACTACGTTCATTGGGCTCAGTAGACACATAAAATAAAATATATAAGCATAGTTCGTTATGATCGTTAGGGTCACTTATGAACGTCAGTATAATCATGGTTTGTTACGTTCACTAGGCTCACCAACGAATGGTAGCTGAAATAGTTAACAAACAGGTCATTGTTCTTTGTTAATAAAAATTTGATTTTTGAAATAGTTATCATATTTCTATATTGAATATAAGAATCTGCTCTTAAATGTTATTTTCATTATCATAGTAAACGCAAGTTATGATTTATTTTAGGGAGCTTTGATGTGATTATATGAAATAAATAAAGTAACATTTTTGTCCTAATTATATTACAAAATGAGTATTATTGGTGAGTGAATAATGAGTACACATAAAATATAATGATGTATTTTATAAATAGAATAATATTCTTTCTTGTATTTTTCTTCATTTGTTTTGAATTTCTGAAACTCCATCTGTATATATTTAAAGGTAGAATGTGCTTTAATTTCTATATTTTAAAACATTTGATAGTGCATAATATTTCAATGTCCTTTTACTTTTCTTCTTCGGTTTCTACTCCATTTTATCCTTCTGTATTCGTTTGTCATATATTTCTTGTCCTTCTTCAGGTTTTTTGATATTTTTATTAATTCAACT
Source organism: Hydroides elegans (assembly GCA_001703475.1). Taxonomy (NCBI): domain Eukaryota; kingdom Metazoa; phylum Annelida; class Polychaeta; order Sabellida; family Serpulidae; genus Hydroides; species Hydroides elegans. Next base: position 22,612 of record LQRL01042533.1, read on the forward strand.
ATGTATCATAATATACTCCAACTAAATAGTAAATGAAAAAAAAACACATTTCTATGATAAAACGTTTTCAAAAATGTAGGTTTAATACATATTGTATGATTTTCTAGTTGTTTGGATATTCGTTGGGGTCAATTAATATTTGATGAGAAATTCGATTAAAAACATTTGAATGATCTAAATATTTGTCATTATGAATGAAAATACAAAATAAAAATATTTATCTATTGGTCAGCATATTTAATCCATCGCAAATTAATTCAATTTTCTTACTTCCTCCTATTCGTTATCTTATTAATTTTCTTCAATACTTTCTTGTTTTGCTGCTTCTTCTTTGTTTTCTTCGTGTATGTATTTCAAACTATACTTTTACAATTGAATATTGATTCCAAATGTAAGTATCACAAATCATATATGGAAATGTACTCGAAGTATACTTCAAGTATTAGAGAGTTTGAGTAAACTTGGGAAATTCGCTAGAATGACAAACCAGTAACAAGCAATGTGATTGGCTACATTTGGGAAATCCTGGTTTTTAAAACTTGTATTTTTATATTGGCACAATCTCTCTATTTACAGTAAAAGTAAGCTATAGAGAGATTGGGCTAATATGAAAATAGTTGTGGTAATAGCCTTGATTTCCCGAATATAACCAATTACATTGTTTGTTAGTAGCTTGTTTACATAAAATTAACGTCATTTCGGCGGATAACCCGTATCTGTCCAAACTCTTCAGTTATAGTTCAATGCTGCATGCCTAGCATTAGGGAGTTTGTGCAATTTTGGGAAATCCGCTAGAATGACGTAAAAATTACGTAAACAAACCAGTAACACACAATGTGATTGGTTGTATTTTGGGAATTCCAGGTAAACCCAGGCTATTTACTCAAAGGTTTTATATTTGCACGAACTCTCTAATATGTCTATGAGTAGACAAGTACTGTTTTGATATCACCCCGAAAAAAAAATTTCTAGACCAATCACAATACAGGATTCAGGGTGAAAGCTGAAATGTAACGTCATCAATCTTGACCCAGTTTATGAAGATAATAAGTGTTTTTAACCCCGATTTAATGTGTAATCTCATATAAAACAAACCTTTCTTTGATTTTATAAATGTGAATTGATCTTTGTTCTTATTAATTATTGTAATCATAATTCTGTTTATGAAAGGATTCATAACAAAAATCGAAGAATTTCCGATGGTGTTTTTCACCTAAATTTCGCCATTTTGGTAATTTTATATAAGTATTTTTGTTCAATCATCGAAATATATTTGTTGAGACATGTTATGGTAATTTAGACCCAAATAGTCTAAGGAAGATTGAACGTGTAATGCTGTCGAATTTCCAAAAGATTCGTGCCCGAGTATCTGAGAAAATAGGTGGCAAAAATGTCATTTTTTGTATATAAATGATAGAGGGATTTTCCACATAGCATAAACAGGGAAAAACAGTCACGTGATTGCCAAAACACAACAAGTGTATTTGATTAAAACCAAAACTTCGAATAGATTTATAATTTAATAGAAAAGTATTGAAAAGGTTCCTTAAGCTCTTGTAAATAGAAGGGCTTTTTTGAGATGTTTTACATGGATAAATAAAAATCATATTTGACATATTTGACAATTTGTTTCGTTTCTCATCATGAAACTCGCAAGAGAAAAGGAGTAGGACATCTAATCGCACACAAGAAATTTGTTCTCTTGATTCTTTTTACTATTTTGCCGTGATATCAGCTAGATAAGATTTAACGAGTGGATCAGGAAGATTTATAAGCTATTTAAGATCGTTTTGACATCGAATTTGGTATTGTTGGAAGTTAGTTAAATGAGTATTTGGGGAAAATTGTAAGATCTGTGAGCGATAGTAAATCCTGTGCAACGTCGTCTGCGCAATCGTCGTAAACACATTGTGTGAGCACGAAATTATCAAAGCTATCAGGCAAATCAATCAAATCTACCTGTTTTAGACCAAGCGCTTGGGCCAAAAAATGGTCAGAAAGAGACTGGGGAGGGGGTAGTGAACAAGAAGGGGTGGGAAACTATTTGGGTGGAATGTAACAGGTAGGTGGGGAACGGGGGAAGTGTGGGGGATGGGATCAAAAGTACGTTAGGAACGATGAAGCGGCAAGATTGAGAAAATCATATATGTGCAATATATATATGTGCAATATATATGTGTGTATATGTGTGCAATGAATGCAGAATATCGAAACTGGAGGGGACAAATATGAGTTTGGTGTTTGATATATCGGGGATGGAGGGGAAGATGAGGGATATGAAGGGGAAGATGAGGGAAATGGTAGCGAAGATGGGAATGGAGTTTGGGATGGAAATGGAGGAAGGGGAAGGAGAAACAGGGATTCGGGAGTCTAAAGGAGCGCAGGGGATTGAAGAAGGGGAGATAATGGAGTCGCAGGGGGAAAGCGAAGGGGGAGCAAAAGCAAGGGAACAGGAAAAAAGGGAGGAGGTGACATAGAAAGTTGGTGGTGGGGTTGGGGTGGCTGGTGAGAAGGGGCGTGAAGGGGAGGAGACAGGGGCGGCTGGGGATAAGATCAAGGGTCAGCAGAGAGCGGTTTTGGAGGGTAGAGGGGGAAGTGGAAATGTAGAACACAAAACGATGGGTGGACATGCGGGGGTGAATAAAGGCAAGGGGGGGAGACAAGGTATATTATTTCCGGATCCACGGTCCAATTTATTTGGGATGGATCTGGTTGTAAAAACTCAATTTTAAGATGTTGTGTACAGGGGCATGTGTCAGGGCGGGATGTTATGCGAATGGGCAAAACAGTGAAGGCAAGTAATGAGTGGAAGAAAGTTGAGGATGGGGTAATGCGGAAGATCGTGCAAAGCAAATGGAAACAGAGCGAAAGGGTACGGCAGGCAATAGGGGAAAGCGGAGAGAAAAAATCGTGGAAGACACACCACATGTAAAATGGGGAAGGGGAATTGAAGGGATTGGGGAAATTGAGGGAGGAGGCGCAGACGGGTGAGCTACAGCCGAGGGGACGAGTTGTAGCACAAGCACCGCAGGGACAGGGAGCGGGAGTTGGAGTAGTGAAGGGGAGGTAGGGCAAGGGAATAAGAAAAGATCGGCGACATAGTAGGGCACTCAATGCTAAAGGACAGACATGGGATGGGGTTTCAGAGAGTGGTACAGAACCGAGCGACAAAGAGAGTACTCATTAATGCCGTCGGTGGGGGGATCGTCGGCAGAGCAGGTAGTAGCAAGGGTGGTGCAGGGTATGTGGAACCTATCGAGCTGGCTAATGAGGGAGGAATAAGTGAGCGGGAGAGAGAGGGTGTGGTGGTGATGCTGGGGACGAACGATTTAGATAATGGGCTAAAGAGGGGGTAATCGGCGTTGATGGTGGCAGAAAAGTTGAAGCGAAATTTAATGGGGATTACAGGGCTATTGCAACAACGACTTGGGAAGTTCCAGGGTTCATCCTGACTCCGGCGGAATATGCGCGCGGCGCGCACGCCTCCGTTTTGGACGCGCGATTGACCTGAGGTTGCGCGCGCAAGGAAAATCATATATCCAGATTTGATTACAACATTATTGACCTATAACACATTTAAAATGGATTAAAAATATATTTTCACATAAGACAGCCTTTGATGGCTCTTATATTAAAGATTAACTATATTTATTGTCAGAGCGCCGAAGGCGCGAGCAAAAATTTTTCAGATAAAGTTTTACAATATGGAAGAGCTGTATGCGCGAGCAAAAATTTTAAAGGAAAATCGTGCTAGATGTTAATAATATAATCTAATTCTACGATGTTTCATAATGAAAGTACCTTATTTCCCTGATTTCTCCCTGAAATGTTTAGATGCCCTGGTTTTTCCTCATTTGAAAACGGATGTTCAAATTCCATGATTTTCCCTGACGCTGGTTATCCTGTTTTATTTATGTAGCCTTCAGTAGAAATATCCTGCTTCCAAGTATTGAAGATAGGACATAGCAGTTAACTATAAGCAAGTACGATAGCCCCTTCTTAATTCGACCTACTGGGATCGGTAAAATGGGTTCTAGATAACCGAGTTTCCAATTAATCAACGGTTACTGTATATATGCATGCGACAAAGGCGCTAGCGATTATTTTAAGGTTAAAAGAAGTCCGAATAGCTGTGGGCCGACGGGTTTGTTGATATCTGTTTTAGCTAATACATGGACATAAATTCACCACTAGAAATTCAAACCTGAAAATGAAAATGTCAGTTTTGTGGTTCGGGATGGAGAGTAGCATCACTTCGGGGTTCTCGCAATCCCGCCCGCCATCCGAGGATCAGTCAATGCTGACTCACGTCCATAATGCATACATTAATCAGGGGTGTATCTTTAGCAAAATTATCAGTCGCGCCCGCGCGACTGGCTTCAAAAAGTTGGTCGCGCGAGGGAAAAGTTAGTCGCGCGGCCGGTCACGACGAATTAAATATATATGAAAAATATAAGCAAGGAATTGTTTAAAAAGTATCTCACCATACAAGAAAGGCTTCAAGTACCATATATATATATAAGATTAGTTGAAATGCGAGAGCCGGAGGCGCGAGCCGAAAATTACTGTTTATTACAATAAATTTAGTATCCTATGTTAAGATAAACATTATAGCCTTCAAGAAATGTCTTGCACCCCTTGGGTACGTTTTACCTAAAAAGTAGTGCAGTACTTAACTTAAACGCTTGACACCAAAGACATGACTTTTCAAAGCTGCTGATGTTCGATTTAAATACACATCTTTCCAGTTAAATCTCTTTATGGCGGAACATAACGCCGATGCAATATAATGTTTATACGGTGCCATCCAAACTAAAATCGTGAATCGACTAAGTGTATAAAGCGAATGGTAAATCTATCAAAAGAAGTTTTAATAATTGAACTATGTCTTCTCATTCGTATATCAAACTGATTCAAATGATGCGAGCGCCGTAGGCGCGAGCGTAAAAAAACATACAATTACAATTTGAAACATATTAATTGATTATTAACTGACAATGTTAATTTACTATTATCAAATTAATAAACGATAGAAAGTTAGTCGCGAGTTTCATGTCGCATGGCCAAAAAGTTAGTCGCATACGCGACCGCGCGACCGCTAAAGTACACCCCTAATTAATGGTAGCGCCGAAGGCGCGAACAAAAAAATGGAACGATTGAAATAAGAATATTCATTGATTTATATAATAACATCCATTTAACATTCTAAAGCATGTCAACATATTTCATGGCGCGCATCCCTCCCTTTGCAACGCGCGATTAGAGATTTGGGCGCGCGCTCTGCGCGCACGGGGGTTTTTTGAACGCGCGATTTGAAATTTTGACGCGCGAATCGCGCGTGCGCGCGTGGGTAGGATGAACCCTGCGGGAAGCATGTAGGAATGGGGTGGATATCGATAATGGGAAGGGCAGACGTTACAAGGAAGTTTGAGAGGGGGCGGATCAATGCGTTAGCAGGGGCAGCACTGGAACTAGAGGGGTGGCGGTTAGGAGGGGTGGAGATGGATTACAATGGCCCAATAAACTGTATTGTGGACCATATGGGATTACATCCTAACATCGAGGGACTTGATATACTGGGATGGACTGTGGTGAAGATAATAGAGGGAAAGTGACTTGAAGGGGAGGGCGGGGAGGAGGGGGGTTATGAGGGAATATACGATAGAGCAGGGGATCGGAGGGGGGAAAGAGGGGGAATGACAAAGACGGAACGTGGGGACTGTAAGACTGGAGAGACGGTGGACATAAGCGCGGAAAGGTACACGGCGGGGAACTCCAAGCACACGTCGAGGGTGAGTACAGATTAAGTCAATTAGGTAATAGAACTGAAACTCAAGAATGCGACCTTATCAAGTGCGCGTTGATAAATGTAAATGGAAGCATATTAAATAGAACAGAAGAAGTGGGAGTGTTCCTACAGGAAACGGGAGTACAATGTTTGGCAATTACAGAATCGGGATTATACGAAGGGCAAAAATGGTCAAATATAAGAGGGTACCAATGGGTGGGGCGAGTAAAAGACGAATACGAGAGAAATGGGGGAGGGTGGGATTACTTTCTCAACAGGGACTGAATGTGTGTTGGATGGACATAGGAGCAGATGAATTACATCTTTGGGTGGAATTAACGGTGGTTAAGTCAAAGTGGGTGTGGTTTATAACGTATTGGAGGCAATCGGGAGCCAAAGGAGCGAGAGATGTTAATAAGAAACTAGCAACGGCAATAAAAAACGAGGGGGATATTGAGTAGAAGGGGATATAAAATCTAAATCACAGGTGACATGAATGCACATCTTGTGAAAAGGGGACCAAATTTCGAAAGGAATGGGAAATTGACGAAGGATATGTGCACAGAATGTAACATGGAGTTAGTTAACCTAAGAGTACCGGGCGAGGAAGCCTGGACCTGGTCGAGGGGGGATCAATTCTCAGAAATTGAATTCTTATTATTGGGGGGGGACACCAAGGTACGGAATAACAGATTTTCGCGTTGACATCTACCAAGTACATGACTTCCACTCGGATCATAACGTGTTAACATGGGCGTTGGAGTTGGGGGAAGGAGACAGTGACAAGTAAAGTGAGTAGAGGGATGATTCGAATTCGAGGCAGCTTCCCCTCAAATGGGATATGAATAAGGATGTAGATTGGGTGGCCTTTGGCCTCAGTCTTCAGTCGGGGTTAGACGAATGGATAAGGAAACATGAGGGGAATAGAATAGAGAACGGAAAAGAGAGTGAATATAATGGTGGATGAGTGGATAGACTGTGTCCACAAGGTAGCGATCAATACAGTCGGGGAACGGCAAGTACCGACTAAAGAGGTATGTCCAAGAAATGAAAATGTTCAAAATGTTCAGAAACGTTCAGGATGTTCAAACACCAATTATATGATAGATCCAATTACAAGACGTGAATTATTCTTTTTTAATTGTATGATCTATGTGTATTTGGTGCAATATGTTCAGGAAAATTACAATTAGAATTCTAAGTGTTAAATATGTGCAATATGTTCACTATCATGTAAGATGCACACCTACTTGATATGTTTCTTAAGAGAGGGGAGCGCGCATTTCGTGCGATATGTTCAGGGACCCAAAGGTATCTTGTTGACAAGCATCTGAACATGTGATTGCCGTGTATTTCGTGCGATATGTTCAGGGACCCCAAAGTGTACTGTTTGCTTTATACATTTAGTGTAATTTGTAGAACTTCGTTAAATGTTTTAAGCAGCTAAATTATAATATGCAAATATATAAATTTTATAAATCATATCAATTTGATGCAAAAAAAGGATTTATTTTCATTCAAGATATATTTTATGAATGTTTATTTCTTGATTCGTGTTTTATGCAATATGTTTGGCGTCTCACATGTATCATATATAAATTATATATTACAAATATGAATTGATTTAAAATTAATAATAAGTACTTAAATTGTCAAAATAGTTGTATGATTTGCGATTTATTGTTGGAGGTTTATATTATGAAAAGTTATCAAATAACAAATGATATGATTTGATTATTTTGTACATATAGGTTTTCGTTGCAATATTCGAAATTTTAATATTTACAAAAACATGATAGAATGTGTAATTCAAATGACAAAAACATTAATATCAAATAATATTCTTCAAATAGTTATTCCTTTTTATTCTTATTCTTGGTTTTCCTCTCCATCTTCTCCTCCTGCCTTTTCTTTTTTCATCAACTTCTTCTTTATCTTCTTCGTCTTCTTCTTTATCTTCTTCTTCCTCTCCTTCTTCTTCTTCTTCTTCTTCTTCTTCTTCTTCTTCTTCTTCTTCTTCTTCTTCTTCTTCTTCATCTTTTCTTTTTCTTCTTATTCTTCTTCTTCTTCTTATTCGTATGTTTAATTTTCTTGCTGGTCTTGTATTATTGCTTATTTGCTTATTTGATTGAGTAATACAATGTTTTTATTATTGTTCATATATATTTTTGGCGACTTTGAAATAATGTTTAGATTTTTTTGTATTGTTTTCTCTTGTATTAAAACAATATTTTGAAATAATAAAATAGTTTATCTAATAAGATTATTTTATAACCTAAAAATTTATCATAACGATATGTGTTTCTTTAATTTCCTAGTGTTAGTTTAATATACATGTAGAATGTTGCAAATTGAATCTGTAATTTGATTTTATAAATATAATTCATATAGACCATTTTTATTGTGAATGTCTAAACATGTAGATGAATAGATAATATGTTGGATAAGTGTTCACAAGTGCCATCAGTTTTCTCATTTTTTTAAACCTTTACTTTAATGTACGTTTTATTTTTGTATTTTTCTTTTACTGATACAAATACTGCATTTTTCTACTCCCTCCTTTCTTATTCTTCTGCCTTTTATTTTCCTTAATCTTTTCTTTCATTTTTAAATCAGTTATTTTTCTCTAAAATTAAAATATTCTGTTAAATGCTTTATAGAAAGACGCATATATTTGGATTGTTGTGTTGTGTATGACGTAAACACAAAACTTGCGTCAAAATTACTATGACGTAATAGCAGGTGGCATAAATATCGCTGAACATATCGCACAAAATATACGGCGGTCTATCCGTGTGGTGCTCTATTCGTTTTTGTACATATATATTTCATACTCTTATATGTTTCTGAAAATAACAGAAAATGAACATATTGCACGTCCCTGACCAATTTGAACATTTAAATTTCTTGGACATGAATGTGACTAAACGGGGTCATGGGGTAAAAATAACGACTGAATATAGACGAAGTCTAGATAGGAGAAGGGAGGCAAGGAAAAATATAGCGAGAAAATTAAGGAGAGGGGGGAATACAGAGGAGAAAAGCCGATTAGTTTGCGAGGTTCGAAAGATGAGGCGGGAAGTAAAGGAAGTTAGGAAAAGGGAGATAAGAAAAGCCAGGGATGATTTCATGACTAAAATGGATGGGTCGGCAAAAAGGTTAAAGGAATTCTGGAAATATTGGGCTAGAATTAAGGGGGATAAAGCAGGCAAAGTTACAACATTAAAGGACGGGAATGGGAATGAGGTAAAAGGGCCAGAGTTGGGGAAGCTAATCACTAAACATCTTCAAAACCTGAACACTCCGGTAGCAGAAGGGGGCCAAATAGCTGAAGAGGGAAATGATAAGGTGGGAGGGATGCATCGACATATAATGGGAGTAGTTTCGGAATAAGAGGTGAGTAAGTGCATACCGGAGAAATGGTAAAGCAATGGGGTGTGATGGGATTCCTAATGAATTCATTAAATATGAACCAGAGAACAAAGTCAAGTCTCTCACAGTAATGTTTAACAAAATTATTGAGTACAAGTATATTACAAAGAATTGGCGACGATCGAGAATCAAAATGCTATATAAAGGGGGCGATAAGGAGGATCTGAATAACTACTGGGGCATTAATATATCATCGAATGTTGGGAAGCTGTTCACTAGGATTTGGCACATAGGCTAGAGAAGGATATAGAAAACCAAAATTTGCTATGGGAGATTCATTTCGGATTCAGGAAAAATAAAAGGACAACAGATACGCTATTTATCTTGGCCAAGAGAACGAAGAATCAGGACACTAGTGGGGTTGGAGAAAAATGAAGAAACGGGATGGATAGATAGACTAAGCTGGGCTGGGAATGTGGTAGCAATAAGAAGGGAAGCGTGGCGAGAACGAAAACTGGAGGAGGAGAGATGCACGAACACGATATATGTCGAAATTGTCATCGATAGTACGCAAGGGGATGGGAGGAGGTAATTAGAGGGAGTTAAGACTAGATAAGAGAGCGGGGATGAGGTAAGTCTATACAGTCGGCCCAAGGGAGTTGGGGCGAAGGTAGAGGAAGAAAGTATTTAAGCCCGACAATAATTTTATTTTAGAAACCTTAGTTAAGGCCCCGGACATAAGGGAGGGGGTAAATAGTGTATGTGCGTTTTGTGAGAAGTGCACGATTTTATAACGGGATGGGCTAAAGACCTCACCAAGGGAAAAGGGCATACGACATAGATGGTATTCAAGCAGGTGTCTGGGTGTGAGGGGGGGGGGGACATCGACTCATATCTATCAGCACTTACCACACTCAAATCTACACTAACTAACCATAATGCTGAAGGGACGTTCAGAGAGCATGCCTTCCAAGGGGTAGGGTGAGAATGAGCTAGAGAGAAAGAGAAGGAGAGGAGACATGCCCGCTTGATAGAGGATCCACCCCTGTGGCACAGAGTGGCATTTAACTGGGTGGGCGAAAGCCCTGGCAGCCGTACCAATTACCAAAAATTACCAACATGGTGTTCGTTTTTTTTTTCTCGAAAATTGAGAAGCGGGATATATAATTGAATGCTAGCCAGTAAATAGCCTTTTTTCTAAGCGGAAGTAAAAAGTTTCAACGAGGAAGAAAAGTTAATAAGTTTGAAACATGTGCTAAGGAAGGCAGATATTATTTACATTGGTGGGTAAAATAAGTATATCAATATTTATTAACATAAATATGATATTCAATTTAGATGACATCCGATATATCTAAAATTCAAAGGCATCCAATCATCCAGACACTTGCTTTCTTTTTTGAGTCCTTCGTTGTTTCTGCATTATTTGTCCTCCGTCGCCGTGTTAGCTCAAAGCTGAGGACTATAGTATTCAGAAATGTCCTTACTAATTGCGCTATAAAAAAACGTTCAATGGGATTATACGTAAGACCAATGAACCATGTCCGTCTACGAGCCGTCTCAGTCTGTCGACAACTGGGTGTCCTTTTTTGTACGGACGAGTGCTCGGTTATCCCTCGATGGATTTTGTTTTCCTTTAGCACATGAGAAGAATATATATTGGAGCTGTGCTTTTACGTATTTTTTTTGTCTAAAAAAATATTTTTTTTGGCGATTTTTTAAAATAGTGATTTGGGAACTTAGCGTGAACGCCGTGATAATTGATGGTAGTTTTACTGACGAAATCTCAGCTATCCCTTGATGGATTTTGTTTTGCATCGCCATATGGAAAGAACATATAAAGGAGCTGTGTTAAGGCGAGTTATTTTGTAATTTTCCCAAAATTGAAATATTGGATTAATATTTGAATAATTGTGATATGGGAACTTAAGAAAGATTACTCGTATATCATGATGATTTCAGTGCTTCAAATATATCAGGAAAACGCTGTGAAAAAGGCGTTGTGGGAAAGGCGTTGTGAGAAAGACGTTGTGAGAAAGACGTTGTAAGACTGACGTTGTGAGAAAGACGTTGTGAGAAAAACGTTCCTTTACTGGATTCCATTTATCTTCTCAGAATTGAATTTCCTATGTTTTCATTTTTCAACTGTTTTTGAAGTTGCGGAGGACTCAATCAGTTTCACTGATCTACTTGTTGTATCTTGAATCCGGGCTTCATGGCTGCCCCGGCCTCAGGCTTGTGCCGTTTCGATTTCTCGATTACACTTAATATTTCATATAAATTGTTTAATGCATGGTGACTGTCCATTCAACATTTTACTTAATTCCAAAACATGAAGTATAAGTATTAAAAATACGCTTAAAAAACCTTTTGGTTACATATAATGACCCCTAAACTGCGTTTGACATTAACTCTAAATTGATGGTCGCGCTTGCGCGACCATCTATAAAAAGTTAGTCGCGCGGCAGAAAAGTTAGTCGCGCCATTCTATTTTGAGGACTTTTTTAGGAGTTGATTTTAAGAACATAACTGTGTTATATTAAGTCAAAGTAGCAAGAAATGTATACATGTATTGCATCAATATCCTCGAGGGATCAAGTATATAGATTATTAATTGAAAGAATATATTATTCTAATTTGTAGAACAGTGAATATACATATTATAACAGGGTGACCAGTCTCCAGTCAGTTTTTAATACGCCATTGCATTCCTTGATCTTAGATGGATACCTGTCAAATCTAAACTGGAAATTTAGAGCAATCCAAAACTACCTTGTGTAAATGATAAATATCCGAGCGCAGAAGCTGCGAGCCATTTTATTTTTGATCAGGATGACCTGTCTCAAGTCAGTTTCAAAAACCCTGATTCTTAAAAGTATATTTTGTTAATATCCGAGCCTCAAATCGCGTGAGATAGATTATTTAGAGAAATCATAAGAAGTACCAAATATTGATAAAACAAATGTCCCTGATTTTCTTTTGTAAATAAATCAAAATTCCTTGACTTTCCCTGATAAAAATAAGGAATTTGAAACGTCTTGATTATCCTAGGCGCTGGTCACCCTGTACTAGGTGGTAATGTTTTTTTTTCGTAAAATATGCACGTCAATATTCGATAATTTGGGTTACAAAGCAGTTTTTCTGGAAGCCATCTACCCGACCTGGCGCTAATTTCATCATATGATCATCTTTCACCCAAAAAATTTAATCGATACCTTTTGATGGGACACATTTATCAAACTTCCAATATGCCAACCCTCAGACCCTTTATCAGGTCGTTCGTATACCAAAATTATGCCAAATGGGTGCTCATTAACAGTTTTGTACGACTTTTCATGTATCGTACACATATTAAACGACAAACTGCACATACAACACAAACACGTACATTTTGTAAGATTGTAATTGTCTTTCAAATTAATAACGAGCACCAAATGCGCGAGCGAAAATATTTAAATTATTGGCATAAAATAGCATAAAAGTTCTATGTCCAGACAAAAAGTTAGTCGCGGAGTGCGCGACTAACTTTTTAAAGTTAGTCGCGCGGCCCAAAAGTGCGACCGCTAATGTCAAACGCTGCCTAAACATTGTCATGACAAAACGACATGAATTTGTCGTTTTTCACCCACTAGCATATGGGAAACCACCATTTTAGGGAAAAGCAATGGTTAAGTAAGCTTAACGACTTTTGAATTTAACATTTATGAAGACAAGTTATGGGTGGGCCTTCTTGAGGTCCTGTTGGCATTAGCGATGGTCGTTCAAGAATTATGTTTTAATAGGCCCCAATGGTTGGGGGCCTATAGATTTGGGGTGTCCGTCTCAGGGGTGTACCTTTAGCAAAATTTCCAGTCGCGACTGGCTTCAAAAAGTTAGTCGCGCGAGGGAAAAGTTAGTCGCGCGGCTGGTCACGACGAATTTCATACATATGAAAAAATATACTGGTAAACAAGGTATTGTTTAAAAAGTATCGCAAAATATTTCCATACCAAAAAGGCTTGAGTGCCATCTATATTTGAATAAATAAAATGCGAGCGCCGTAGGCGCGAGCCGAAAATTACTATTGATTTCAATAAATTCAGTACCATATATTAAGGTAAATATTATAGCCTTCATGAAGGTCTTGCACCACTTGCGGTATATTTTGTCTAAAAAGTGCAGTTACTTACTTACAGGCATACATATACGAAAGTATACTTGTCACCAAAGACATGGCTGTCCATAGCTGGTGTTCGATTTAAGTAACTATCTTTGTAGTTAATATCTTTATGACGGAACATAACGCCGATACCATATAAAGTTTATGCGGTGCCACTCAACTAAAACCGTGAATTGACATTTAAGTGTATAAAGCGAATGGTAAATGTATAAAAAATGTTTTAATAACTGGGCAATTTCTTCTCATATATTGAGCTGATTCGAATAATGCGAGCGCCGAAGGCGCGAGCGTAAACAAAGTACAATTACAATTCGGAACACATTAAATTATTATTTACTGACAATGTTTATTTATTATCAATCAGATAAACGAGAAAAAGTTTTTTTTTTCTTTTTATTCACTCAAAACATATATAGAAGACATGATTAATGTTATTCAATCTTAACTAATTTATACTAAGAAATCAAGAGTGATTTTTTTTTGTTGCTGCAAAAAAAACAATTACAAATAAACATTATACCGTATAATATGTTATCATCATACCATAAAGCACTGTACTTAATATTACAGATACAAATATACGTTTATAGTAGGTCTAATAGAATTCTGAGCTCCGAGAACTTTTTACTATTTACATTGTACAATCTGCATTCTATCTCTGTATTTTTTCGAAGTATCGACAAAAAAACTGTAAAGTATACATTTTCGTTTTTTATATTACATCTATGTATATAAACTCTAGCCTGAAGCAATATGTAATCTATTACGAAATATACTTTATTTGGTACATCAATTCTTAAACACCCTAACAGCTTCATGCGTGTGTCAATAGTTATGTTTGGTACAATATTTCGTTTTATCCAGTTTTCAAGTAGCTTCCAAAACAACGTGACATTCTTACACATACAAAACACATGTATTATATCATTTTCATCATTACACAAATCGCATTTGGAATTCACAGATTTATCAAATTTCGCTACAATAACATCTGATGCATAATTCTTATGTATAATTTTAAGATTCAGTAGCTTGTTTTTAACAATTTTTGTTAAGTACTTTGTTTTGATAAATATTTCTCTCCACTGCGAATCTGATAATGTAATATTTGATTTCTTCCATCTGTCAATACAACTAGGAGCGATACGTTTTGATATATGTGTCTTGATTCAATTTTTGTAATTTGTTTTTCATATGTTTGCATTTTTATTGTAGGAATCTTGCAATAATGATAATGTGTGTTTGAACTTTCTTTCAGAATTGATTTCCATGATTTCGGGATAGCTGAAATGATACTGTTGATAGTCAAGATGTTAGCGCGTAAATTGAAATAATTTTTGATTGAGTTTGCATCCATTAGCACACCATTTTCGTTCAAAATATCATTTAATATGTTGATTTGCTTATTTGACATTTCAGCATTATAATAACATTCACCATTTATTTTGATGTATTTATTATACCATAAGCATTGACCTCTAATGTCCTTTACATGTGTTGGGTCGCGTTGCGCGTTATACCAATAGTCTAGGATCTGTTGATAAAATACGGGAATGCTTCTTGATAATTTATCAGGCTCCATTGTCAATGCA
>LQRL01042534.1:1342-16979 GCA_001703475.1 Hydroides elegans
TGGTGATATCGAAGCCTTCTCATCGTTGCAAAACCCATTGCCATGGTACGAAGTATCGCGATCTAATCCATTATCACTGTCGTATTCGTCGTATACGGAATAACCCTTCTTCGATGGCGAATACACAGCGATATAACCGGGTGACGCGATTTGACGTACGGGCATATACGGGTTGGAGAAACGTTTCTCCTTTTCCTGTTTGCTGTTGTTACGCGTATTGTCATATTCCGCGCGTCGCGTAGCAACCAATGAATTGCCTTCGTTTTCTTTCGCCGCGGCTTCCTGTTGATGACGTAACATCCGTTTCCGGCGTTTGTAGCGGATGTAGATCACAGGGGTCAAGGCGATAAGGCCGATTGGTATGAGAACGCCGAGCACGATGAATATTATTCGAAGGGTGCCTGTAAAATATACATAAGAAAAATATTATCATTTTACAGTATTGTTCTTCGACAAGCTAAAAATACATGGTGAAAGGAGTGTTTTAAGAAAAAGCAAAGTAAGACAGAATACCAAGACATAAGGTCGTATAGATAAAAAACACAGCTTTCTCTCAAATTAATTACACCAAAAAAGGCCGTACATTGATTTGATTCGACTATCCATAGACTGTTTATAAACAATGTAGGTGAGTTATCTAGCACGATTAAGAAAAAATGATATCATTTGAATTGTTTTAACAATAATAATATATTAGACTTACATCCATCTTCATCACTACTATCATAAGCCCCACAATTACTGATTCCATCACAATACAGCGAACTGTCGATGCAATATGTCGGTAGAGGTCTGCATAACATTTCCTCAAGATCGAGACAGTGTTGACCCCCGCGACATGTACCATCAGGGCAGTCTTTTGCTGAAAAAAGAAAGAGATATAATTGCAATTCAATGGCTTGGTTGCAATTGAGTGCGTCACATTACAGGGAGCTGTCGATGCAATACGTCGTTAGTCTACATAACATTTCTTCAAAGATCAAGGCAGTGCTGTCCGCCGCGACATATACCATCAGGACAATCCTTCGCTGCGTTAATTACAGGGAGCTGTTTATACACTTTGTCGGTAGAGGTCTGTTTAACATTTCTTCCCAGTCAAGACAGTGTTGACCCCCGCGACATGTACCATCAGGGCAGTTTCTGGCTGAAAAGAGATATAATTGCAATTCAATGGCTTGGTTGCAATTGAGTGAGTCACATTACAGGAAGCTGTCGATACAATACGTCGGCAGAGGTCTGCATACCATTTCCTCAAGGTCAAGGCAGTGTTGACCACTGCGGTAGGTACCGTCCGGGCAGTCCTTCGCTGGACAAAAAAAAACATAATTTGATTGTGAGAATTTGAGGGGCAAAGTGAATTGCAATTTGGATGCAACTTTTGCCGTTGCACATATTTTTACACATCATCAAGTTTTACCATGTGTGGGCTCTTGGGTTATAACGTGTAAATGAAATTCTTAATGTTATTCAAGATTGATTCGTTAGTTTATGCATTTCATTTATTTACCAAAAAAAAAATTAAAAAAAAAAAATAACGACAGATTGGTTGTGATAGATCTAAATTTTCATGAGACAAGGCAAGCAAGAGTAATGATTTTTGATAAAAACAAATCACGTTTATGACATGATTTGATCCACATTTTGTTTTGCTGAAATACTCTACCTATCTGCAATATCATTAAGAATACTCACATCAATCAACTTGAAATTGGTCTTGTCTCAGATTGCATTTGAGACTAGAAAATACGTCTGGCTACATGTGACATATTCACCAAATCTGACCCCAGACCTGTTGCTCTTAGATGTAATTTCGAAACGTGTTTGCAACGAATTGTACATTGTAAAACTACTCCTCCTTTTTTATAATAACGCGACTTTATCAGTTTAATAAATTTGAAATATTTTATGAATGTATACTTATACCAATCCACTATATATCAATCGAGCACTATCAATGTTACCCTCATAAGTGAGTAGAGTTTATTTTTCATGTTTATATAGTACATTAGATATCATAGAAAATATTGAATGAATGTTCCCGTAGTATATTTTAACATTATGAAAATAAATAAGGCACAAAACAACAATATTTGCATTTTCTCGTGTTTTTAATATATAAACGCATGTATGAAATCGAATATCATAGAATAATGCTTCAGTTTTCAGCATCTAAATATGCGAAATTTGGCGATCTGGACAATATTCAAGATGATACTATTGTCTTTAAAAATATGATTGATGCAACAAATCATACATACATATATGATCTATCGACACATTAAAAATAATTTTGATCCTAATAGTAAATTGGTAGATACATAGGCCATTTAGTAACACCACCCATAAATTCAGGCGCTTTAGTTGTCGGCACTTGATATATATCCATAGTAATAAATGATCATTTGAGATTTAGTGGTGTACACTTAAGTGTGTTATAAAGTATATTATGTTAATAAACCGTTGTTCAGTACCTCCGTTAAACGCCCGATAAACGTCATTTAACTTTTTCAATCACCGCCCATTGGTTCAAGTATTCCATGGTAAGGCAATTCCATATATAGAACTGTATATGGTGAATAAATTATCTCATTGGATTTAACAAGATTCTTTATATACTTGTTACCTATAATAAGGATATCAAAAACATGTTATTTATTAAAGTATTTTCATTGTATAAACGTATATCGGTAGCTATTTTTATTGGATCAACGGCTCAAATCGATAAAATGATTTTATAGTATTTGTATTTTCCGTTGGTAGTTATATATGATCATAAATGTCACCAAAATATTTAACAAATTAAATATAAGCGATGAGTAATAATTTTGTTATTATAAGTAAAAACAGAGTCAGTGATTTAATATAAGCCGCTTAAGATTAGCTATATTGCCTCATTTAGTACAAATCGTTTCATCGATGTTACAAAATCGATGCACTAAACAAAATACACTGAATATATATCAAACAAATTATTTATACGGAATTTTATCCAATAGTCTATTTTATTAATATAGATAAATAGCAAGTGCCGACAACTGAAGCGCCTTAAATAATGGGTGGTGTTACCAAATGGCGTTTATCTACCAATTTACTAATTGGATAGAAACTATTTTTAATGTATCGATAGATCATATATTAATGTATCATTTGTTGCATCAATCATAATTTTAAAGACAATAGTATCATATTGAATATTGTCCAGACCGCAAACTTTCGCATATTTAGATGTCGAAAACTGAAGCATTATTCTAGTAAATTACAAGGAAGAAACTCAATCAATTGAAGTATAATGCTTTTCGACCATTTAGATCAATATATTATATGTTTCCTGAATTTATCCAAAACTACACGTAAATAAATTATTGCGTTTTTAGGGTCTATATGTAACCATGACATTGCCCTATCGTTGTCACATGATTCTAGTTCTAATTCCGCGATAAATGATATACAACTAGTTTTGTCTCGCCAAAATAGCAGGAGCAAGATAGGTTGATGGACATTCAATTAAGATACAGTTGTAAAACGCATTAAGGATTGCTACAGCTTTTAACTCTAATATGCTTCCACCTCACTTCTAAAACACAAAAGGGTGGCTGGAAATCAGGGTCTCCTACAGAAAAAAAAACTACTTTAGCTATATTATCTAATAGTTGATTTTCTGGCTTGCCAATCTCAATGACTAAGCACACTAAATTATATTGTCTGTTGCGAAGTATTTTGTTATATCTTTGATATGGAGCAAGAATGAATTTTTTGCCTGTGTTGTAGATGGTTAATTATGATTATGATATACGAAGAATAATTACATATTGCCTTTTCGACCAAGCGTAAACTTGGCTGGTTTTATTCAGATGAACAAAGCAAATTGAGTTTTAACGGCGGAAAAGACGAATATGGGAAGTAAAAATGTTTTTCTATCATGTGGTTAATACAAAACATGTGATTTATCACTGCAACTGTCGTAATTGAAAATAAACAGTTTGTAACTAATTAGTTTTCCTGCTTAAATACACAATAATTCTCCTGGAATATAACAATTATATGTAAAGATATATTGTCTAAAGAGAATGAAATGTTAAAATACTCGCTGTTACAGGCGTGTCGGACACTTCATGACATTGCACAGGAATCTAGCTCAAACCCCCAAAGAAAAAGAGATTTCTACGGCTAGGATTAATGATCTAGTTTCAACTTTAACCTTCAACCAAATATATGGAGTAGAAATGAATATACATACGCGTTTAGACACCTTCAGTATTGAAATACATCACAGGTTTAGTCATACTATCTTATAATTATTTCTGGTCTGCCGGTCTCAATGACTAAGCGCACCGAATCAAAACGTTTGTAGCGAAGTATTGCTGTTGTATCTTAGATATGTGACAAGAATGTTTTTTTTTCCATTTGTTTTTCATAAAACAACAACATGTAATTTCATCATTGCAACTGCCAGAATAGGAATAATAAGTTGCAGCCAAAGAAATATTATTTGTTTTAATGTTCAATAATCATCCTGGAATATAATATATATTCTTAAATATATAAATATACATACGCGTTAAGACACCTTCAGTGTTGAAGTACATCTCAGGTTCTGTGATAGCAGTCCAGGCCAGTTTGAATCCTTGGTTTTTCACATAACTTGTATTGACGGTTGATGTAAATCTACAGAGCAAAAGAACAAACGTATTTTTTTAAATATTTTTAATAATTGTAAAATCTTATAGATTAAAGGCGAAACGGTAGCTAGGGAAATCCATTGTTTCTGTATTGGCCGTAATTATTTGAGCTTTACAAAGGAGTCAATCGGCTAACCATTAAGGTGATATGTGTCTGTGGTCGAACTGTCCCATTTTTAGTCAAAATGCCACCAATATCAAACATTAATGCAAAGTGAATAAAACATTAAAAATACTGTATGTTTATAAAATTATTCTTAATTACCTAATGCTTAGTCTGAAATGTGATGAGCGATATTCAAAGGCGCGGTTCTCGAAAAAGGTGAGTTTTCCACAAAGTGTTTCCGTTGAAGGAACGAAAGGACTGGCGAACCCGTTCCATATCTCCAGCTGTGAGGGATTGCATTCCACTAAAATATACAAGAAAAGGAGAAATGGTCCTTATTGCAATGACTGGTTACATAGATAACATATACGCGATTATGAAATATACTTACATGTAAAGCCGATCTAAAAAAATAAGTGTCCCTAGGTTTTTCGCTAATAACTTTGTAAGTTTTTATTCCTTTTCAACAAAATTTTTACAGCATCTCTACAATAGAAAACCCAAACATATTAAAAAAAATTAACTGGAATTTTACGTTTATCGATGATTTCTGATATTTTATACGAGTTCATTTTGCAAGGCGCCGCTGTACCGAAAATGCTAAACCTTACCAAAATATTATGTTTTAAAGGGGCCTGGGCAACCCTTTATAGGAAAGTACAAACAAACCTATTAAGGATTGCCCAGGCCCCTTTAAAACTTAAAATTTTGGTAAGGTTTAGCATTTTCGGTACAGCGGCGCCTTGCAAAATGGATTCGTATAAAATATAAGAAATCATCGATAAACGGAAAATCCAGTTAATTAAAAAAAATATGTTAGGGTTTCCTATTGTAGAGATGCTGTAAAAATTTGGTTGAAAAGGAATAAAAACTTACAAAGTTATTAGCGAAAAACCTACGGTAGGGACATTTTTTTTTTAGATCGGCTTTTTTTAGATACGGCTTTCGCTTGAACAAGAAAGGGCATTTCGAACGTAACTAATAGCTGATTGTGGTTTGGACCAGATTGCCCCAGGAGTCAAATCCATAGCATGAGGTGCATCGGGTCAGCTTACTTATTATATACCGTTAAATGAATGTAAATTCATAATCTAATTTATACAATAAAGCAATGAATAAACGTTTAACATGTTTTCTGTTTAAAAAACGAGTAGTTCTAAAACAAACAAATCAGTCTGTAATGACCCATTGACGCTCGTATCGTGTTTTAAGATACATGGCTGGATTATTCTGTCATCCGCTCATGGGGATGGAGATGGGTTGCTCATTTAGCAAAAGATGTAACAACGTCCTAAGTACGTTATCATTTAGGCCAATTAGAATGTTTCTATGCGTCTTATTTTGTAGCGGAAGTAAAAAAAACGACGTTTACCAGACCCCAACAAGGGAAGGTCGTACAAGGAGACTTTTACATGAACCGATATAAAACGTCCTTTCGAGGTAACGTTAGAAAAGCGCCGCTGTAGGATTAACACAATGGATTTTAATAATACGTCGCAACGATTAGGACGCCCAGTAAACTTTCAAATTGGATAATATGAGAACGCTTTTCTTGCGGAGTGAGTTTAACAAGGCCACTCCAAAAACGTATGAATAAGGGACGGGTTCTTCGGACATTCTTTGCGAACGCAGGAACGATGTTCATCGGATAAGGGAACGGAATTACGTTCGGTCGAAACACTGGGCTCAAATGAAAACGTAATTGACGCTCTTCCGACGCCATGTCAGTGTACGGACGACGCTTTCCACTCGGCAAGGGCCGTCCATAGTACGTCGCTTTCGGACGTGGAGTTGAGAAGACGACCTACTTTGGGCCCGTATGAATGTTTTCTGGACGTCCTTTTACGTTACGGGCCCAAAGTAGGGCGTCGGCTCAACATCCATGGACGTCTTGCCGAGTGGGTTGCACAATGGGTTGCACCGCTCATAACACATATGTAAAAGGGACAGTGGTTAAAGTGAGACAGGACAGAGGTTATTAACGGAAAGATCAATCCAGCGGGACTTCACCGTGACGGTGAACCAAAAAATGGACGTTAAGTTTTATTTGTCAATTTGTCAAATCAGCCCATTTTTGAACGTCCTTTCGACGTTGCTCGACATCTAACCGAGTGGTATGGTAAAGCCCCTGCTCATAACACATATGGATAAAGGGGTAAAGTGAGACAGTGGTTATTAAGGGAAAGATCAATCAGGCGGGACTCGCCGCTTACTTATCACGACAGACAGTGAGCAAATCATCAGGAGATAGGGAGCTTTGTAGAGACTGAGGCAAAACGGAAAATTATTTTTGTCTGTCTTGAAAATTGGTAAATCGATGTAATGATTATATAACATCCCATTTTATTCATATAATAATTAATATATTTTTCACTTTGCATGAACGGTTTCATGGAAACCGGTAAAGAATGCATAATTTTTGTCTGACCAAAACATGTGAAACACACTTATTCCATCTGTTTTGATTTGAGAAGCAGAGTTAGTCAATTCTTTCATATTTCTCAAAAATTAATTCCTACCTTACCAACCCCTAAACTCACATTTCATAAATCGATAAAGTTATTTGTACACACTAATATTATTTCATAGCAAAGGCAATTGTTTTTCATCATTCGTACCAAAACACATCCTATCCGTCCATTAGATCCTATCACGACTTCTATAATTCAAAATAATTGCTCTGAAATAAAAACAAACAACATTGAGCACTCCATGTTTCACTCATATTTCATTAAATGGGAAAAGGAAATTATTTTGCACTCAAATATGACGGGAGAGCCTCCATTCAGAAGCATTTCAGGAAGCAGAACGGATGAAAGAGGGTCATCAAATAACAACAAAAAAATAGATCGCGAGTTTGATTTTTATCGATGAGCAGCCCTATAACCTGTAAGCGGCGCAATGCATGCATTTTATTGTTTTATTTTTAGGAGTGTATGTCTTTGCATGGTTATATACGCCTTGTATTGATGTTCTACCCATTGATGTTCTAAACCATGTTATACACATTTTCATTAATGTCTGGAAATATATCATTAGAAAAACTTTAACTTAAACAACTTCAATTTTTTGGCACTCAGATATGACGGGAGAGCATCCATTCAGAAACATTTGCGGAAACGGAAGGGATGAAAGAGGGTCATCAAATACATTGGGAGTTTTGATTTTTATCAATGAGCAAAGCCTTATAACTATGCGACGCATGCATTTATATTTTGTTATGACAAACGGGTCCCGAAAGTAAATTTTGATGATATACGTTTCAGTTTTGATGATATACGTTTCAGTTTTGATGATATACGTTTCACTTGATGGTCATTTGAAAGAAAATTCTATACTTTATTTGTTCCATTTACAATAGCTAACAATCACTGAAGTCTGGTCAACTTTTTTTTTTTAATGAATGAATACATTTAGGGCGAAGTCATTATTATTGAAAATAAAAATAAAATTGATGATATCAACATCTCAATGTTTTGACACTTTCTCTGTATAAATGTGGCATTTGGGTTTTTCCATTCCAAGTGCGTGAATTATTACCCATAACAGAACATTTACTTAAAGAGACGATCCCGCTACCATGATAACGTTCTCAAACGGACGCGGTGACACAATAATATCACGCTTAAGCTTAACATGGATTCAGAAGCAATGATATATGGACTTGGATTATTCACAGTCGGCAATTAGAACGATGTTTTCTACATTTATATTTATAACATGAGATTATCTTATTGCTTTTAGTATTGCAATTTGGAAGCTCTATGGCCTCATTACATACGTATCTAAATAAGTGTCACGTGCTCTTGGAGCATAAAATATTGTTAATTTTTACTGAGTTTTTAAAAAAGATCATATCCGATTATTAGAGATGCTGTCGCTCCTCGACGCTGCCGTGTGGTCAGGCACTTACCGGACCATTCTTAATTCAATTACATTCTGTGTTATTTCTATTCTATGCATTTTTAAACCTAACATTAACAGCTCACTAAGCCAGACATTTTATGTAACAATCACCCCCGTGTATAGTTTCACCAATGTTTTAATTTTAGAATGTTCATTTTCATTATTCAATTAATTTTATTCTCTTTACATGTAAAAATTAGAAAGGTTGGGTTAATATCTATAGAAAAAACGTATTCGTGTTTAATAAATGTTCGGTCTCGTATGACTTGCAGGCATGACACATAATTATAAAGCAGAGTAAATTAAGGTTTTTATATCAATTGCAATCACAGTTTGTAATTCTACCTTACTCGCGTGTTTTGTCTTTCCTGACAATTTTTCTAATTAATTCAATTTAGGACTCTTATTTCGTTCGCGCTCTAGAATTTCAGAGTGGCATGTCTCTGAGTAAGGTCCACTTGTCTGTGTCACTTCATACAAGACTTTTGCCCAAGAATTATCAGAATTTTCATTATCAAATTAACCATATAGAGTATCTGAAGTATATGTAGTATCTTCTGTAGTATCTTTCTTTAAAATAGTAAAAGTGTATTTTTTTATCATTGATATTATATTTTACCACATTGTTCGAATTATTTTCAATCAACCGTATTTGTTGTTGTATCATATCCATCATTTCAGGTCTGATAATTTCGTTTGCTCCACTTTAAAACCCCTTCTACATGAAAATACCAGGAATTACAAGTATCGTTTACATATAAGAAATAAATTGAAACCAATAATGATATAATGTGATGCAATTAGACAATATATTGCAATCGATATGTAATGACATCTTAAAATACATATGTCTAACAACAAATGTCCTTATTTTATGAAATATGATAAGTATCTATTGCAAAGGTGCATGGACAAGTCAGTATCATGGTATATAAATATATCACAAAAAGGCATTTTTCTAAATTTGCAGGGTAACTTAAATTAGATTTGAGTGATAAATGCGGAATGCTTAATGTATGGAACTGCTTTGAGCTTTTTTTCATATTGGATCCTCTAACCGCTTTACAAAAGTTGTACTTAAAGCTGCCTCAAGGAGTGCCCAATAAGGCATACATGGAAATATACATTTTTTTAAATAGTTTGTTAAGGTAAAGAGGTTGTGTGGGGCTCCCAATGCGGGTATACGCCCTAACCGGTGGCCACACCACGCGGGTTCCCAGACACGAACACAATAGACGAGACACGATGAACGATACACGAATCAAGGATATACGAAGAAAATAGCACATGGGCAATTCCATCGTTACGTACGTTACATTTTTACGAGTTTTCTTGCATTCAAAGGGGCACCCCATAGACCACAGTCGTCCTTTCTTTTCTAATTTTGTATATTATTAAATGATTGATGGTCATGTTCAAAAAACAAAATTCATCTAACCATTAAATGCACTCTCCTTCTCATGACAGTCAGTTATGTTTTCGTTACGTACGTTACAAATTTTGACATGGGTTTTTCGCCCCCATAATACAAATCGCTATGCTTGCTCCAGAAAGTTCGTTATTAAATCAAGTGCATCATAGATTGAATAAGTATTGAGTTGGCTTTCTTGCTATGAAACTGAAAATGAATTATAATTCTTGAAAAAGTGTCATTAATCTGACCGTGTTACGTACGTTACGTTACGTACGTTACAATGTCATCAAGTTTTGATACAAGCAATGAATAAGTTATAAAGGACCCAGAAATTGAAAGTAATTATGGAGAAACGCTGATACAAAAGATATCAAACGAGATATCAAAATATTTTAAAAAGGTAATTTCATTTGATGTAAATGTGAGCTTATTTTAGGTTTTCTAAAGTTTCTAGCATTTAACTTCGATTTATCAAGTAGGTTAGAGGTTCTTATTTCATTAAAACAAAAAAAAGTAAAAAACAAATTTTGACCATAGTCCGTTACGTACGTTACATGATGCAAAAATGACAATTTCGCGATGAATCGAGCTTGTACGTATTCAAGCACAATCAATATCAGTTGTAAAGATAAACTTATATAAAATGCCCAGAAATTGAATGTATTTATAGAGAAATGTTGTAAGATATATTGATATAAACTATCAAATGCGATGTCAAAAAATATTCAAAAATGATATGCGTTTTATGAAAACGCAAGCTCATTTTGGTTTGTTTATACTTTCTTAATTTTAACTTTGATTTATTAATTAGATTGATGGTACTAATTTCATAAAAAGAAACACATAAAATAAAAAACAAATTTTGACATATTTTTCGTCACGTACGTTACACAATTAAAACATGACAATTTCGTTAAGAGGACCGATTATCAAAATCACCGGGTTTCTATCATATCGAGGTATTGACTCAGAGCATCTTATAGCAAAATACTCGCTTGACTATGAATCATTCAAATGATATACAAACAAGAAGACCAATTCGTTACGCACGTTACATTCCTTGTTGATGAATGAAACAATCCAACTTTATATAAAAACATCCTAAAGGAGCACATGTTTGACTTTACCCATTTGTTTTATATAGGTGCCCAAATTAAAAGTAAAAACAACCTGTGCTAAAGATCAATATTTTGAATTTGACAATCAAATTGAAATATTTAGTCAATACTGTGAATAAAAAAACTGAATTCACAACAAGATTACTCTCAAGCTTAATTCAATTTGAGATCTTGACCGAATCAACATGATTTTCCATTTTTGTATGATTTGGTCAGTATATTATTCAATAGGAAACAGTATACAGCTCTATCATTAGTTTGATTTCGTGGTTTCTATGTCAAAGGTACGTGGAAATGCCCACATGGAGACGCTACAATTTTTGACACTACAGATTTGGACGCCAACGTTAGTTTATATCTGCTTTAGCTCTATATATAGTAATAATACAATTTATGGAAACTTACATGCATTCTGTCCCAGCTCCAGTGCAACCACATTAATCAGTATTCGCTGATGGTTCTGCACTCGGATCATCCAGGTGCATTCGGTTTCCAGCGAGTAGGGTTCGGGAAACCCCGGAGATTGCAGAACGCCTCCGGAACCGTTGACGATCGTTTCGCCGCATTCGGGACTCGAGGTCGGGTAGGGTTGCCAAGCTGTAAGTAGGTAGTGAAAAGTAGATTTTTATTTTGTTTTAATCGTGTATCTTAGGGTAGGGCAGTATTGGGAACTGCTTATTATTAAAAATTGGTTTTTGGCTTGATGTCGTGTACGGATGCCAAGATTAGTGATATGTTACACTGAGAGTTATTTATTTTATGACGGTCATTTTACGAAAAACTCTTTATATTTTATTATTCTCGGTTTATCAAAATGCATCAAAGCTATGCGTTTATTATGTATCAAAGTTTTTTTTGGAAGCTTATTATTAATAGCAAATAGAGTCATTAGGTTATATGTATATCACCGTATCAATGCTCAAATCAAGGGAGTAAACTATGAAAACGTAAAAATAATGGTCCAAAACAGACTTGGTCGAGCTGTCTTTCGTGCACGGAAATATGTGATACGTTACCTGGAACTATTTAAATAACTGATCAATAAGCATCACCCAAATATATAAGAGCTAGAAATCATTCAAATTGCAACGAATATCTTATACTTTTACCCGTAAAAAAAAATCAAAAAAAATCTAGTGAACACCTTGATACTCAGACCTCTTCCCAGCTTAACTGCAAACATCCAGATTGGTCTCAAGGATGGGTAAAATAATATGAGGGGTTCCGTGCATAGATACATGTATGCTAACTCAATAACCAAATACCTCATTTGTGCATAGAGATATCAAATGCATCACAAACGTTATTTGACAATTTAAAAACATTTTCATCAACCATACGTGTGTTTCTGCGCACACCCCGATAAAGATTCGCAATATGATTTAGGAAACGTTATAGGGCTGGTTTCCCCCAAATACAAAAAAAAATGCCTTATCTGTTGCATGGAACTTCCCAATTGCCACCAAAATATGTCATCATCTGAAACGGGTTTGTAAGGACGTTTTATCCTCAGCAAGGTTCCTTTCATTATATAATGAAAAACCCTGGACCTAAGAGTTACAAAGGGTGAGAAAAATTCAGGGCCCCTTGGGCTTTTCCCTATTTATGTGCATTTACTCGCATTTCAAATGGAACGTTCTACACTGAGTGACCCAAGCTGTTTGGTCGGGCTTTTTAGTCCCTGGGCTAAATTTGACCTCAAGGTTTGATAACCAGGGTTCCATAGTTTGGAACATTTTATGTAAAGTACTTGAGTAAGGTAGATATAGTCAAGTACTGAATAATAATGATAAACACGGGCCGTTAGAGTTTCTTTTACATAGAGATGATCAATTGATTTAGAATGGTGTTTATGGAAATGTTAAATATAAAAATGGCATAGATCATATATTCAGAACATCAGAACACTGTCATTTTGCTCTATGTCGAAACGTATAAACAAAATATATACATAGAATTTAAACAACGAACAAGTATCATGCGTGGATTAAGAGGATAGCCCCTTCCCGTTTGGCTCTCTGATAAACTATACCGAAAAACACACTGACACACCCCCATTTCAGCTATTCCATATCATACAAGGTGCCCTGGTTCATTTTTCTAGATCCATCCTGACTATATATGCGACACATTTTCCATATGTCATTCACGTTCTCTCCCTAAATTGGCATGAATAGAAGGAAAATCTAGATTATTAATCACAAAATCGCACTTTTTCTAGAATTTTATGAAATATTTGTGTGAAAAGGCTTTGTATTATTTTGATATTGGTTCTAATTATAGGTATACCATCCCTCTACACAAACATAAATGAAAATATAAAATATCTTGAAGTATATGTTATTTCTAGCTAGTTTCTTACTCATGGGGTGCTTATATTCACTACCTCGGTTTATTAATAATTTTCAAAATATGATATATTTATGAATTGATATCATATTTCATAACGAAAATCGTTTGTAAAAGTGTTTACTCTGTTGCCGAGTGAACGTTAGCCGTATCTATGATAATTAATACCAGTTAATCGGGTGAATGTATCGTTCGATGTTTAAAATTTCTTGGTATCATTTATTTACAACAATCTCTATTAATAATTTTACAGTTTGATATTTATTTGGTGTTTATCAACATACAGCGTCATTTAAATGCGACAGTCATTGACGTGATTCATTCTATAGAACTGAGTACTTAAATTGGCAATCAAGTACGCAATAGAAACAATAGACTGTTACGTAGCATCGCAAAGTGATTGACATGTGTCATTGTGGCCTTTTAAGTTAAATGCAATGCACAAAATGTTTGAAATAGCAGAAAAATGGTAGGATGTCAACTGTTATCGATTTGTACGCACATCTATAAATTATCTTTAACACTTCACATATTATTTGATATACATTATTTGTTATTGTGCTTTGTGAATTTAAAAAGTCAACTAATGATGTAAATAAGTAACACAAATATATTTCGCTGACACATGATGTATTATCAAGTTATCTTGCGATATTATCCTAACATATATTATATGTTATTATATCAAATATAATTTCTATCGCGTAATTTAACGTTATGACAAAAAAGGATTAATAAACCGAGGGAGCGATAAAGGGAACATTGTGTATTTTAAAATGGTTATATCTAAACAATCCTCTATCAACTTCAAAAGTGATGAATGTGATAAGGATGCAAGATAATGTACCTATTAATGTACTAACTTACAAATTTAAAGTAATAACGTATCAATATTATTTTCTATACGAAACACGTAAAAGAGGGTTTTAGTGATTAATAATCTAAGGAGCACGTCTACTGACGCCAGACACTGCACCAAAGCGCTGCAATCTTTGAAAACAAGCCCCGCAATCAGCATTGCAATGAAAACAGATGAATAGACCGGGAGTCTGATGCCGCGATTTACCTATTCACATGACGTCTATGTCGTTGGCCATCGCTCAAATAGGGGTAGCTGATGAGAACGTATATGAAATTGTTTTATTGGAATAAAATATACATAAAACGATTAAATTTTATTTTTTAGGGTAAAGTTCAAGTTTGATGGCGCCCAACACAAACTAAATTGTTTTCCGCATACATGTATATGCTCATATTACTCTAACTTTTCAACAAAACCGCTTTATATTTATTTTTTAAATGAAATGATTATACAGATTCACTGACATTTGCTGAATATTTCAGCAGTTATTAAACCAACTTTATTATTTCAGCAGTTCTTATACATTTTAAACGGGTTTTTAAAGCAGCACTTCTTATACGTTTCAAAACGGGTTTTAGTTGGGTTCTCCTGTCCAACCCACCTTCAACACACGAGTAGCGTAAAAGATGGACGATGTACGTGAGACAATCGGGCCTAGTTTTGGCGCCTGAAAATATGGTGTTGGGCGTTCGCGCCTATTTTGGAGGGCTACTTGTGAAGAGTTTAAATTGTGCTTGTAAATATATTTTTGGGGAGGGTTAGGTGAATATGGCTTGGTTAAATAATTTATTACACAGATTGTTGGTTTTATTACTCAATGACAGGTAGAGCAATTATGAGAGAAAAAACATGAGTTATGTTAGTAAACGGAGTAAAAGACAGATTAAAACCTTTTTAAAAGGTCAAGATCGTTTCAAATTTTTACTCAATTACGATACAAGCAATTTATAGTAGAGAATTTTTGTAGGCTTGCATATCAACTACTAAAAGGACTTCGCAAGATTATAACATATGCATCACAAGCTAATTCGCAATTAATCTTCGGTGCAAGCTGAAATGAACCAAAATAAATAGTTCATTAAGGAATGTGAGTCAAAATACCATTGCGAGCAACACATTACCGACAGTTGAGCAACTAGTCCTCACCATAAAAGAGTTAACTCGATTTTGTCTGACCCGACATGTCTAGTTCTGCATGCTAAT
>LQRL01042535.1:0-15832 GCA_001703475.1 Hydroides elegans
TCTCAAAGTGCAAAAAGGAGCGAACACTATACACGAAACCCAGCTCCAAATGAAAACGGACACATCCAAAGTTAGCTAAACCATCCCCATGTTGACACTTTGAATTAGCAATATTTCTCAAAGGAGATCTTCCAGTAAGCGAGGTGCCAATATACCGTGACAACCACGGTAAGTGACACAAATAAATGGCTCAGCTTGAAGACTTTTTATCGAAATGGGAAAATGTCCTTTGTGGGCAACCACGCGCGCTTAAATATTGGGAGAGGAGTAATACGAATAAGAAGGAAGCATCGATGACAAAATTAATTGTGGGATAAATGCTTATTTACAGCACACAATCTATGGATTACTGCGTGTTTATATAAAAATGGAAATAAAGATATCAGTATAAAAATTGTCTGGATAAATTTTGATATATTTTTATAACAAAACAAAACAAAAAACATGTGTAAAAAGCCGAAATATATGTAATCTTCAGAAAAAAATAAGAAACGCGATTGATATTACGAAGGACAAATTCATTTGGTCGAACCGGTCGCAACCTTTCTTTAACAATACTTCACATTATATTTATTCAAAAATGCATGTATACATATTTAACAGGAATTACACCTTATAAATGAATTTATTCTTCATTAATGAAAAAAAAACGTTGATAAATTATTCAGTGAATATATTTTCGACACAGAAATATGATATTTTAAAGATAATATGTGTTTGCACGTATAATTATTTCGCGTATCAATTCGATAGACTTTTAAGCAAAAAAACTATAATAAAGATTATTTCAGTTTTAAAAATAAGCACGGATAGTATATGCGCCTTTTAAAGTGCTGTGATCAATGTTTTAAACAAGCAATAGAGAGATTTATCCAATAAAAGCGACAAACGCCTAAGTTTCTCTGGTGATAATATGGCAACGGATAACACATTTAGGGGGACACATTATTTGAAATGGATAGTAGAGTATCCCATATTAACGGAATAATCGCATTTTGTCATTGCAAATGTAATTTTTCGGCTCTTGAAATGCGTAAACCATTACCTTCAGACAGAACGTGACGAAAATACGTTTGTAGGAATCCGTGCCAAATGGAAAAAGAAGTACAAGAAAAAAACCTGGCATTTTTCTGACGCTTTTCTTAATGAAAATCCTCGTTTTTAATGTCACTTTATGCTAAAGCAATATTAAACTGCTCTTGAGCAACGATTCAAACTGATATCATGTATGTGCAGAAATCTACTGACTGCTTGCATATCTATGTCTTTATTTAAAGAATACCAATGCTGCCATCCTACATGTGTTTCATATAGTTAAACCTTTATATACAAAGCCCCTTTTGGGATTCGAATATTTGATTTAAGGATATACACCAATACAAAGGGGTGAATCGTTCAATTAGCGTGACAACCCAACCTTGAGCAAATCGGATATTCCGCGCGTCGCCTTTTTGGGAGGAGGTGACCCAACCAAAATGCAATTACAGGTCGAGTTGAGATTCACCATTCTGCTCGTTATGGCATCGCGTATGCAGTTATGTAAGTCAATATCCACCTATTTGTATAATATCCACCTATTTGTATAAAACATAATGATTCCTTCTGCCCAAGCAAAAATCGCTTTTTGTTTTCATTATTTTGGAGCTTTTATTTTGCCAGAAGGCGCCTTAAAGTTTTTTTTCGGAAACGTTCAGTACTTATTCACGCCTTTTTCGAGGTGACCCAACCCATATGCGATTACACGTCGAGTTGAGATTCACCATTCTACTGGTTGTGGCATCGCTTATGCAGTTATGTAAGTTGATCCATCCGCATGTATAGAGTATATAGATTTTTTGCAAATGTTTAGTTCTAACTCACTTGTATTTGAAGTGTTTTTAGAATAGATTATATATATTTAAATGTTCCCACTTTGAAAACGTTTAGTACTTATTCACCTGCGTTTGAGTGTTTTTTTTGTCTAGGATTTATTGTATATGTTTGAACGTTTATACGTTGGAAACGGAATTCATTTAATTTCTAATACAATTTATTTTATATGATTAATTTACTCATTTAACGACCGGTACATTTGACAGTTAAATCGGTTGTAAGACCGTATTAGGAAGGTAAATGTCAATGTGGCCAATTTGGATATTCTGGCCAGCCCCTAACATTGATGAGAGGAGTAGCCTCATTTTGGGACCCTTGCTTATGAAAAATCTTCCCGCTGAGCAACAGTCCTTGTGGTCAAAATTTCCATGGGTAAATTGACATCATTTGGTCATTACCGTAGCATTTGCTATAATTAGTTTATTTATGATTGCAAATGGTCATCCTGCAATGTGGAATATTGTAAATGCTGTTAATAGCCGAGTCTGAAAGGACAGCACAACATGAAACAACCTTAAGCACATTTGTAAAGGAATTTTGGACACTTCGGCCCCTACCTCTTCGGCCCCTACCACTTCGGCCCCGATAAGACACTTCGGCCCTTTTTGAAAAAGACACTTCGGCCCCTCGTCAAGACACTTCGGCCCCTCGTAAAAAGACACTTCGGCCCCTAGTAAGAGACACTTCGGCCCCTTTCAAAAGACACTTCGGCCCCTTGTAAAAGACACTTCGGCCCCTAAATTTTGACACCTACCACTTCGGCCCCTTCGAACAATATGAATAAAAGAACAATATTTAAACCTGTCTCATGCCATAAAATTAAAATTTTAGTGAATTATGCAAAATTTAAGCTCAATATTATCATATTCACACTTAACCAAACTCATTTTATTATAATATTGAAGAATCATAGAAAAACAGTAAAATATGCTTCCTACATTTGATATTTTGTACAGTTGTATGTTTTTTCCATCAAAATTGAATTAACTTGTTATTATATAGTAAAACGAAAACATGACTCTTTCAACATTTACTTAATAAATCTATTTTATTCTACAAATGATAAAAATGTAATATTGTTTCAATATTTGGCTCAACCAACTTTTGATCTAAATAAAAAAGACACGGTTAGTGTGATGATATGTCATGCGCAGAAAAAAAACACGAGCTCGAAAACAAATGACTTTGTTTACACAAATGTTATACTTCTCTTAACGAAATAGTATTAAATTTGATGGTTTAGATATTTTTTTCGAGGGGCCGAAGTGGTAGGGGCCGAAGTAGTAGGGGCCGAAGTGTCTTTTTAGTAGGGGCCGAAGTGTCTTTTGCGAGGGGCCGAAGTGTCTTTTGCGAGGGGCCGAAGTGTCTTTTCACGAGGGGCCGAAGTGTCTTGACGAGGGGCCGAAGTGTCTTTTCTAAAAGGGGCCGAAGGGGCCGAAATGGTAGGGGCCGAAGTGGTAGGGGCCGAAGTGTCCAATCCCCTTTGTAAAGAGCAACTGCACGTTTAGCAATTCCGGCCCTACCACTTTGGCCCCGATTGAAAACTTCGGCCGTTTTTGGACAAAAAGACACTTAGGACCCTGGTAACGACACTTCAGGCCCTAGCAACAGACACGTTGGCCCGAACTGCATAGCATTACGTCATGAAAGTATGATATAATACTTTATGATATATTCAAGAGCAAAAAAAAACATCACACGGTCAAATAAGAATGCCTTCAAATTACCGTTGGTATTTCCCTTTTTATCATTTGTTTAAGAATTACATAGTGTTTAAAAATCGAAAGATCATTTTGTCAAGGGTCGAAGTGGTATAGGCCGAATCGATAGGTGCCGAAGTGTCTCATACGAGGGGCCGATTCGTCTTTTGGAGAGGGACCGAAATTTCTATTGTAAGGGATTAAAAACCGCTTTTCAAGCGGAGTCGAAGTATCTTAATTAAGGAGAGGTCGGGGTGTCTGTTCAGAAAGTGGCCCAAGGGGCCAAAGTGTAAGGAACCTAATTTGTAGGGACCTATCCGTCCAAACCGCATTATATGATGATACATGTATAAACATAAACCCGATGTTCAGTTATCATACTTTTAGATAAAATACACCTTCATACTTCAATCACCTTTATTTTCATGGTATCACTAACAGAACATTCTTAATGATATTGACAAACATATCATTTCTCTGTTATGTTGACAGCAGCAGTGAAATAAGCATAAACGGCTGCTTTGTTTTAGAGAATGGCGACACAAAAAAAATGCTAAGCACAGTTGTATGGTTTCTGTCTCCAGTGAAAATCCTTTTTCATCTAATTCATACATTTGTGATATATGTCTAATATAAAACCATATTTTTTGTCGAAATGGCATATAGCAGATAAAAGGGGTACACATTCTTATTTCGCTTTATTGAAACTAGACTATTCGGCTTCTCATAATCTACCCGAATGCTTATATTCTACTCATTTATGTTTTACGTAGGTTACTTTTGGGCCTATTTGCCCATTACCATATGAACATATACATTTAACAGTAAAAATATCATTATGTCTTCTCCTACGGGAATATCATTTATGCCGCCTATGGATTGCTTAAACAATTTAATTTGACAGCAAAGGGCAGGCTTTATTTCAATTCGAGTTGACACAACAGAGCCCATAGGGGACGATATTGCAAATACTAAATTAATAGTTGATGTGTCCGAGCAAACTATAGCAGCATCACCCAAGAGTGTTATAAATAAATTTAATAAACCTCTTTCATTTTTTTTCATTTTTGTTCCAGCTTTGGTGTTTTACTCAATAACAGAATAAAATTGTAAATTTTTCCCTTAGATTTTACAGTGCTTCATTGTCATCATGCCAAACCGTCATAAAGCCAAAAGAGATAAGAACCTTTCTATTAGTGGGGTATCAATTTTGCCTCAGTCGCAAAATTGAATTACGATGTTTTTTTTTGGGAAGCGGATAGAAAGAGCTTTACTGAATGTTTTATGGTCATGGGTGATTTATTAAATGTAAAAGAAGTTCCGCTCTACTGCCACTACTTAGCAATGGATAAATATACAATAGTTTGACATCTTTTCTTCCAGACACATGATTCTTAAACACATAATCCACAATAAGAGCACTTTATCTTTTTGGGTAGAACCAGTATTTGTATTGCCTACAAAGCAAACTACCAGAAGGTGACAAATATTCATGGGGCGCGAAACTTAAAAAAAAAAGTTAATGGGGGTGTGTGTTGGGCCCGAGGGGGGTATTGGTGACTGTAACGACTTTGGTATGAATTTAAGCCGGAAAGGAGCGCCTTAATTAACGTCTTATATAACATATAAGCTAGGCCAATGGGGGAGTGTTCGGCGACGCGGGTTCTGCCAATATATTCGACACTGACTTGCCTTTCTGAAAAAAAATCTCTTACAAATATCGATATTATAAAGGCTACTTATTCTCATGAATGTATTCTTCAAGGTGACGGCATCCTATGCTTCAGCTGCAGTTCATCCGTCGACAAAACCTGCATCAACGACCCTCCACCTCCAATTAACTGTTCCCAGTGCATCCCCGTCAAAAATACAGAACCAAAAATACAAGGAATTAATGCCACAAAAGTGATACAAGAAAATGAAGATATGACTACCGAGTGTCCAAACTGTGATAGGTTTATAGTGGAGAAACCGGTGCCGACACAGGAGTGTATACCCTATGGGCTGAATGATTTGTGTATGTTGACGAAGACATATGATGAAAATGGTAAGTTACATTCTAAGTTCGACATCGATATCTCGGTTCATACTTCGAATGTCTGATTGGAGCACTCTGAATAGCTTGAACTCACTTTGAAAATAATAATAGTAACTGTTTGATCACATAAATCTAGCCATGAATTTAGATTTAACCCACTGACTTAGAATGTAAGTGCACTCAGACAAGTAAGATTTTTCATGCATATGGGCCCTGGTAAAATTGGATTAGCGATATCCGTTCTCATGGCCTTGTTCTGAGACCCTCGGACCTTACATCCAAAAAAACTGACCATTCCAATTAATCACCCCTATGAATCTCGTCAGTGTAATATGGCACATTAAAATGATGCTTTCCAAATGCACTTAATGAAAATTATCACTAAAGTGAAAACAAATTGTCATATGATATTTTCATAGATAAACCTTAAACACATAATTTGGCATATTTACTACCAGGATCTAAATAAGGAATATCATATTGGTTTAACTACATATGTTTTGTATGTATAATTTTAGAACCAGCAGATCATATCGTTTCGTGTATTACAATTCTATCAGCTAAAGAATAGCACAAAAGTAAATATCTCATTTATCTGCTCCATTTTTTTTTCAGGCACCCTTAGCAACATAAAACGTGGCTGTTCACCGATGACAAACCTACAAAACAACGAATGCTACCAAGCAGAAAACCATCAAGCGAAAGTCTGTATAACGATATGTAACACAAATGGGTGCAACGGGGCGGATACAATATATCATACTTGGTCATGGATGTACGTGATAAGTTTGTTTTTAGTGATAATCCCGGTTCGGCAATTAGTATGGTGTATTTGATCGGAATAACTGATACTTTTATGGAGTTTTGGACATTTCGGCCTCTACCATTTCGGCACCTACCACTTCTGCCCCGATTAGACACCTCGGCCCTATTTAAAAAAAAAACTTCGGTTCCTGGTAAAGACACTTCGGTTCCTCGTGAAAAGACACTTCGGCCCTTAGCACAAGATACTCCGACCCCCAGCAAAAGTCACTTTGACCCCTAGCAAAGGACACTTCGCATGTTACCGAAAAGGACGAAATGGCTCGGGCCAAAGTTGTAGGGCCCGAAGTTTGTAGGGGCTGAAGTGATAATGACCGAAGTGTCAAAACCCTATCTATTGAAAATTGTGTGTTTTAGGTTTGAATGACGATGTTACCAAATATAGCAAAATACATGTTTATATGACCGCCATCTCAAAATTATGGTAGCGTCATGTGCTTTCGTTTCAGTTAATTAGCATCACTAGACGTTATGTCATTAAAAAGAACATATTCCTGTTTCATAAAATGCATCTAAGATAAGATAGTATCTATAGTCATGTAAATTATTATTACTATTTTTTTCAATCGCCGTTTAGCTATTCTAATAAATATTTATATAAAATGAATTTTATTTTCTCAACTTGATTGTGCTGATGCATGTTGCAGTTTATTTAGACTTAATGTGGATTTTAAACGTTTTATAAAATGAGGTACTGCAAGTAATTCGATAATAAATTTCACTTTTACGAATCATTTGTAAAGAATCGGATTTTAAGTTTACCTGTCTTACTACTTAAGAATAATTGTCACCACCTCAGGTTAAACCATTCGCATTATTTTGTTAAAATATCAATGTTGCGTTTAACAGAGCATTAAGGCACGTTCACGCTAAAACAAGCTAGGGGATGAATTGCAATGTCTTTATACAAATGTGGCATTCCATATTCCATATTTCAAATTCCTTTTTTATGAGCTTTTTTTTTTGTTTGCGTGAAGAGGCCTTACACTGAACCCTTCGAGTTGAATCACACGTTTTCACTAAGCTCAATCGCATAAATCTGATTTATAATTTAAATGTATCTAGATATATATAATCATAGTATATCTAAATATATTTGATTAAGCTGTTGTTATGCTATTGTCTTGACGCTGAAGCGCTTTTTGTCTCCACTTCAAACTAGCTTTTACTCACGTTTTTTTCTATTATTGAGAGAACTATGTCAATAAGTTGAGCCTTAAGAGAGTTGTGCCGACAAATAACCCTAAGGCTTTAGGCAATATGTCAAATTAATCCGAGCCAATAATTTCTCACTTAAACACTGTTCCATATTTGAACAATTTCTTTCACGATCCTGATAACCTGACCCCTGAGATTATTGTCTTGAAATGTAATTTATTTGTTACTGAATTTTTATTATGCCCTTAAGCGGTCACGAATCCTTCAAACTCATGTAAACATGCAAACTGCTCTAATGAAGTGTTATTCCAGTAGCAAAATTCTGTCTAATAGTATTTTACATTGAGTTTTATACTGTCACTAGTTTATAAAATTGGCTTAAAATGTTTTCTATCACTTTAATTCAGAGCATGGAAACATAAAAACAACATTAATAAACTTATCAAACGTGTATGAGAATGTTAAAATCGAATTATTGCTCTAAATAACATCCTATATGTATATTTTAAAACTTATTCAACGTGGTTGGGAATATTAAAATGAAACGATTGCTCTAAACAACATCCTATTTATATTTTTTTTCCCAATTCTTTGAAAAAAAAAACAATAAACTACTTGTACCTAGGATATATGAACTTATATTAACTATAAACAAAGTTCAATATGGATAAAGAAAAAAAAAACAATAAACTACTTGTACCTAGGATATATGAACTTATATTAACTATAAACAAAGTTCAATATGGATAAAGATATTTTGACAAATAATTCAAACTACAAATCGGACGCAACTGACCAAGTCGAGGTTGTAGACGATATTTCTGACGATGACGAGGTAGGCGTTAATGTACATATATAAAAAGTAAAAAAAATATATATATAAAAATGAATTTCAAATATCACTCATTAAATGTATTTTTATGTATATCTGTAAGTGTATATGTAGTCGATAATAATTCCTTATACAGAAAATACTATCATGACCACAATCCACAATTAATCAATTGCTTTAAAGAAGAAAATCGGGCAGGAATACCATGTTTTAGGAGAGGTAAAACTCAACAATATCATTGAAAGCGGTTTAATGTATTTATAATACTTGTATTTCATTTATAAAGTTGACATGATATATTTGTATAAACAGGAATCCCCCCTGTACAAAGACAAAACCTACAAAGATATTTGCTGTACTTTCGCGG
The DNA here is from genome assembly GCA_001703475.1 of Hydroides elegans. Lineage (NCBI taxonomy): Eukaryota > Metazoa > Annelida > Polychaeta > Sabellida > Serpulidae > Hydroides > Hydroides elegans. The sequence continues at coordinate 8,790 of LQRL01042535.1, forward strand.
AAAACAACTCGTTTCATGGCATCCCGTATATCAGCAAAGCGGAAAACTGGTACTCAAGAATATTCTGGACGCTGGCTTTTCTGTTCTTTATAGTCGCATGGACATATCATTCCTATTTTCTCATAGCTGTGTATCTAAAGTAAGATATATCATGTTGTAGTAAATTCAAACTAAATATTGTTTATAGAACAGTGTTATTTTCATTACGTGTTAATTAGTATATAAATACGGAACAATACAAATCGCAACAATGATCCCATCAGTTAATTGGGAGCTATGGTCATTTATTTGCAATCGGATGCATTTGTTAAATTCATTTAAGTTAGCTGTATTTGTTTAACCAATGTATAACCGACCTATCCTCAACATATGCTTAAATAAATATACAATAAAAATAAATGTTTTTACCGTTAAAGATATGAGTCAACGAATACATTGAACTACAACTACGAATCATTGGATTTCCCGAGCGTCACATTATGCAATGTTAACCCGATCAAGTTATCGGAACTTGCCGAACATGGATCTCCGGAGTTGATTGAATACCTCGTGTCATTGAGGTACGTCGCATTATAAAACGATTTTGTATTAAACGTTAAAAATACGGACGAAAATGAGACTTTTCATCAATAGGGGCTTGACCACATTGGAAGCTTTTTCTTACCTTTTCTCTCAAACAAACCTGCCGTCCAACGTATTCCTTATTGGAAATTACAACAGCGAGCGTTATGGTACATTTGTAGCTTTTTCAGGTTCCCGTAACGAAAACATTGAAAGTAAGGTTTGTTAGAGAAGAAAGAAAAGCAAGAAAAAGCTTCCAATATGGCCAGGCCCTAACATTTTTGTTGAATATTTCCCGATTTGGTCGGTTTTAAAAACACACAAAATATGGAAAACATCATATTTACATGTATTCCAATTGCTATATAAACAATCATAAAGGAAAGTAACATGTGACTACTCAGCACCACGTTCATACATAGATATGTTATGAATATGACTTAAATATTTTGACTTATCTATATCATATACTTTCAGACCGAATCAATTTTATTCTGCATCCATCCCAGATGAAAACACTGGCCCAGGGTCACCACCAGGAAAGCGAAGGAAGAAGGTAGTCTTTTCGATTTCGACTGATAAAATATATAAAAGCTAGGATATAAGCAAGACCTTTTTTGGCTATTTGACCAGTTTATGACGCTGATCCAGAAAAAAAAAACATTTGAACCGCGAGTGCCAAAATATTTTAAATTAGAGTCGATATGTACATTATAAACTTCACAACATAAACCTGACCCTACATACCAAAAAACGCATTTTTTTTACACAAAAAACGCTTTATTCAGGCTTTAACGAAGTTTTTAAGGTTTTTTACTAGGTATTTGGTAGATTTATTGAACTCCGCTGCCATGTATGTTTATTTTCAGAGAGACGAGCCGACTCGAGAGGAACTACGTCCTGTTTCAGATTCTTCTTTTGGAACTGGAGAGACATCTTCTACTTTTGAGAACTATCAGACCTTCAAACGATTATACACTGAAGAATCCAGGTTATATTGAAATGAATACATTAATACTTAAATTAAAGATAATAAGCCATCGTTGTTCTATAATAATAGTTGTGATTGTATAATATGAAGAGCACCTCACGAGCTGTTCCCCAAAAAAAGTGTTCCCCACCAAATTCCAGCTGGCTTGGAGATTTTGAGAAATTCTGTTCTAGCTTGGAGATTTTAGCAGTTTGAGGAACACCTTTTTCGATATTTTCTGAATTTTCGTAACAAGAAGCGAGAATTTTTATTTGAACATTAATTAAACTTGCATACAATTGTCTAATAAACTGTTATTTGCAATATATTATAGGTAGTTTAGCTATATTCAACATTTCAATTTTCTCAAAAGGTGTTCCTTTTTTGTTCCAAGCTGGCTAGAAAAGGTGAAACTGGTCAGCTGGCTTGGAGAAAAGGAACACCTTTTTGCAAAATTGTAATGTTCAAAAAACATTATTTTGTTGTTTTTCGTATTAGTAATGTTGTTTAAAGGTGATTTAACAACTTTTTGAAAAATGTGTCGTGGGGTGCCCTTCTAATATTTAAATCAATAGTGTTCAAATTGAGATAATTACAAATAACTTTTGGATATTTTTTTCAGTGAAACCCGGTTTCTAATGGGTCATCAAAAGGAAGTTTTTATTTTGACATGCTCTTTCAACGGCCTTGAATGCTCAACAGAGTAAGTCAGTCGAAATTACATGGCTTATTCATATATAATTGTTCATAATATTATTGTCACTGTTTGTAATTGTAATTGTATTCTGCTTTGACATTTTTGTTTTACTATCAAGTCAATCAACCCATTTCTTTCACCTCTCTCTTCCCTATCGCTCTTGTTGTTTCTCTTTTTCTTTCTGTCTTTCCGTCTTTCTCCCTATCTAACTTTCTCTCTCATTTTCTTATTTGGAATTTTACTTTCAAAACGTAATAGATACATGTTAACATTATGCTCTTCGCACACATTGCAAACTAATATATGTCTAGTGTTATAATGAACCAATTAGCTATGTTATTGTAAAAACAAAATTCAAACTCGAATAACATCATTTCGAAAACAAATGTTTAAAAATGGATATAAAAAGGTATAAAGAGTCTATGCATTATTGTAAAGATATGATATGTCTCAAGGGGATGTGTATTATTTTCGTAGCGATTTTGAGTTATACGAGAGTTCCGACTACGGCAATTGTTATACATTCAACGGTCACAAGAACAGATCAAACCCATTGAAGTCAGCAAGAAGTGGAGCAGCGTATGGTATAACAATACAGATAATAGAAATATCTATCATATCAATATTTGAAACAATATACATATGTAAAAACAGACGCATGGACTGATCTGCTCGAATTGTAAAATAAATTGAATTAAACGATGGAAACTACCGTACCAATTATGTTTGTATAATTAACACTGTTGTCTGCATTAATCCCTCGCCGTTTACATGCGACATTTTTTATCAACTGTCCAGATCATACCTTTAAAGTCATTTTTCAATTTCCCTTCCAGGATTAGACCTCACACTCTTTATCGAAAACGATGAGTATCTTAACGGAATGCCTTATGGAACCGGAGTGCGTTATTATGTGCATCCTTTCAAAACGCTTCCTAATGTCTACGAAAATGGCATATCTGCTCCGCCCGGTGCGCAGAGTCTCACTGGATTTACTATGGTAATACTATGCAAATTTATTATGTAAAGTAATGAACACTTATGCAAAACGAAAAATTACCTTAGAGTTGTATATTCCTTTAGGATTTTTTCTAATATATTCAATATCTAATGTATTGAATACATAACCTCCTTTTTCAGAAATCAAATTATTTTTCAGTGTGTAGATCTATCTTATTTTGAAAACAAAAGTATCCGCTATGGTGCATTAAGCATTGAAGGCTATGGTTTCTCATACTTGTGCAAGTCATTTTAAAGGAGAAACATATACTACACATTTTTGCGTTTCTAGTATACGATGAAGAAATTGGATGGCAATTTTGGAAACTGTGATGATGATGGCTCATTTAAACGTTACCATGGACTGAAATACACGCAAACGGTATTCCATCAGTTTATTTACCAATCCGATCATTTTGTTTATAGATTAAATCATTTTACATAGAGTTTAATTTATTCGAAATCTTTCTATTCAGATTTGAACAGAATATAAGCTATTTACATGTACATGCATGTAGGTTTAAATCATAAATATTTCAAGTAAATAATGATTTTAATTTATGTGATTAACATACCATTAACAATGTTTAACTGGGGGGATGGGGTATTATGCTCAGAGCATTTGAATCTGTTAAATGTTTATTAATTGAAATAAAATCAAATCATTATTTATCTAAACCTTCGTGGCATACAAACATCTTTTATAGCAGGCGAGTCCTCATGATTGAAATCAACAAAAAAAAGAGGCGAAAAGCGGTTCGGGATCGAAGTCACCCACAAGCCGCAGTCAACCTTAGGTTGACTGCGTCTTGTGGGTGGATTCGATCCCGAACCCGCTTATTTGGCCTGTCTGACTGCTTGTATGCTTGTACAAAAGTTCCCACCTCTATCCATTGCGCCACAGAGGACCACTAACAAAAACATATGAATTTCTTGCACATTTAACTTTAAAGGATTAAGTTAATACGTTTACCAATATTTTTGAGCAACCAAAGTCAAGTCTAAATCATTAGACTTAACCCAAATCGTATAAGTAATCCTTTTAAAGTGTTGTATAGGGACGTCCTTATTTCATTAATTCCATGGTTGTTGACTATATGTTTATATGATATTATGCTCATGGAGCTTAAATCCAAGCATTTATAGTTTCCACGTTTATTATCAACCTTATCAACATTTCATTATTTCACCAGCCGATAAATAACTTCGTGCTACAGACACCTCCAAAACTGTGGAAATTTTTGTTTGGAAGAATAATTTTCATATTTTGAGAAGTACTTTTTTTCTGGAAAGTTATAGGGTACTGGACCTGTCTTTTAACAATGAATAACACAAAAAAAAATTGTTTGCGAATATCTCATACTTTATTTGTTATGCGACTTTTACCAAGACGGGTGTCACCTCCAAAAATGACAAAAAGTCATTCTGCCAAAAAGCCTTAATGTACTCTTACCGTACGAGCCCATAGCTCTAACACACGCATTAGTACACTGCATATACGCGTGTTTGTCATTTTTTGGGGTGATACCCGCCTTCGCAAAAGTCGTATAACTAACAGAGTATGCAATATCCGCGAACGGGTTTTTGTGTTATTTATTGATAAAAGGTTACTCTAGTACCCTGTAACTTTTCAGGAAAATAGTACTTCTCAAAATATGAAAATTATTCTTCCAAACAAAAATTTCCACAGTTTTGGATGTGTCTGTATATGTAACACATTCAGGGTTTCGTTCGATATGTGTAAATAGCTCCTAAGACAAAGTTATATTCAGGGTAACGTTCGATATTTGTTCGTAGCTCCTAAGACAAAGTTATGTGAGTTGCAAATTGTGCAAGCAAAAACGGACCACAGGCGCAGATCCAGAATATGTTGAACCGGGAGCGCCAACAGTATAAAGTATCAGACCGACCCGGAGGGATGCAAATTTATTCTTTGTATTACCTAATAGGGCCAACAGGGATGTGTCCCCTCTAAATCCGCGCCTGGACCAAAACTATAACCTGCCTCGTTTTCTTAAACGAAAAGATAACATTCATTAAGATAAACGTTTCCTTGCCACATGTATTTTATCACAGTATACTCATTACTTAGTAACTTTAACATGTTCCTTTCAACCAGGCTTGTACGAGGACTTGCCTCGATAGGACAATATCTCGCAACTGTAAATGTGTACGAATGGATCATTTTGAGAATTACAATGCGGACGATTTGGGAAGGTTACCTAGTTGCTACGATGATGAAGGTATATACATTATCATACTAATTTAGATTTTACTAAATCATACTAATTTAGTATGTATAAATGAATATATAATAGTGTCTTAATCGTATCAGTTGCTTATATTGGGGTTTTTTATGGGTGTTTGTGGACACCTTTCTGTTGATACAACAGCCTTGTAGATCATGTTTTTTATGTATTCAAATTTGTTTTTTTTGAAAAGTTATTGTCCATTTGTTTCTCGATCATTTCATACTCGATTTTAGATACATCAATATGTGCGAACAATTTTGAAATTTTGAGCGACCGGAATAAGGTAGAATGCGGATGCGACACTGCCTGCAGGTTTGAATTTGTTTCGTTATTTTTTATTATTATTTAAACTCATATATCTCATATTAGCATGATTATACAAAAGAAACTATTATTATTTTAATTGTCATTCAAATTCCCTCTACACCTTTGATTAATTAAGTTCATGCACAGTCCAAGATGTAGAGGAATGTTCCACAAATTTGCGCCCTCATTTACTCTCATATTTTATACCAATTGCCCCCAGCTTCAATATTTTATTTAATCTGCGCCTAATGTACTTCTATATCATTTTGGCATTTAAAGATACTACGAACCATGCAATCTAACAGTAAGATTCAATGTTTCAATTTAGGAGTACCGACTACGAATATCTAACGACAGAAAGTGTCTGGCCCGATAGCAGTTACTGGGTACGTATAATAATATATTTATCCATAGTAATATCTATTAGGGATGTTGTCAGAGGTTTCCGTTTGCACAGCATCATAAACATTTGATAAGATTTGATTCCTTTAATTTGAATGTTACCACAATAATACCAATCTTTGGTATTTCTATTATTTATACCAGATCAATATACATATGCAACGCAATTTTAGTTATCTATAAAATAATATATTTTATTTATATATGACAAAGGTGCATCGCCTAAAGAAGTAATAGTGAATGAATATGGTACATAAGACCTGTATTGCACCCGAACTATTTTTGGATTCGATTTTCCGACTGTAACTTATCAAATAATATATGTTATTCCTCAGTTCACGTTGGTCGATTATGTTTGCGAAGTCGACGACTATCATTGTCAATCTTTGAGAGCGGGTGGACCCGATTCGCTCAGGTTGGTGGCTTTATAGTCTTCGTTATCTCATAACGTTCTATTTCAATGTTGTAATGTATTTTAATGCATTTCAATTTAAAGAAATTGCATTTTAATTATAAGTTCGAGTTTTGTTATAGAATACCCGGAAATATAAGTGTCCGGGCAACGATAGTCTAAAACATATCTTTCGTTGAATGTATTAGTTCTTTTATAATTTAAAGCCTTTTGCATTTCTTTTACAGTTCGAATTTTCTCAATCTCAAAATCTACTACCGTGACCTGAATTACAAAGAATACATTCAACAGTCTTTATATGAGGTAAGATAAGTATAAGGGCGCGTTTTAAAATGACGTAAGCGATTGTTTATCCTAAAGTCTTATGATATTCTACTAAGAAATCCTCCCAAGTATCGTGCTTTATCCTCTGATAAAGGATCCTTTTCGCGTAAATGGTTTTCT
>LQRL01042593.1:1939-18993 GCA_001703475.1 Hydroides elegans
ATGAAATTGAGACTGAATTCGTTGGATGGTTTGGATTTAGTCTTACATCGCACCTACGCCTTTTTGCAAAATGAAAATGGTAAGACCATTTAGAAGTGATAATTCAATTAAGGTCGGTTTAACAGGAGTTTTCACATAAAAATCACGAATCGAAGTATATGCATTTATGATAGTGCCCTCAAAACCTACCATTGGGCAATTTCATACGTATATTAATCAACACAGAAATTAAAAGATGTTCGGGTCATTATATTGCGTATATATCGAGAAGACAATACAATCACAATAAAAGACAGCTAATGATGCAGAAATATATATTGCGGGAAAAAAAACGGAGAAAGAAACTCAATACAGAAGAGGAAGGACATGTCACCTATTTGTGAGCACGTTCATCCGTTGTTGTCTGCCCACGGTTTTACCAAGCCGTCATTCGAGGATCGGAAGAGGGGTCGGGGAAGGGGGCATGTAAGAGGGGGGAGGGGTGGTTTTTTCGGAGAAAACCTGGGGACAGTTATTGGCATTCGGTGGGCGAAAGATGATTGACAATTGTCTAGGGTTGGAGAAGACTTTTAGAATGGACACTGCATGTCTATGTATGTGATTAATTATCAGTCCGAATGCTGCCTAATTATTATGCTCTTAAGATATATGAATAATATTCAGAAAAAGTTAATCGAACTTAAAAAAAAACTTGATTTAAATATCTTGAATATAATGACAATAATGCGTCGAAATCAATCATCTAATTGCTATATTTCTGTGTACCAAACGATTGACGCATTGATCACATAAATGAACGCAACATACATTTTGAATTAAGTCAAACACTTTGCGATAAATAAGACAAACTAATGCCACTCCTATTTGACGTCCCCGTCTTACGTCTTACACATATAACAACATCACCCACGCTTTACGCTGCAGACAATAAAATGACGTATCCATGGGGTCCACCCATAAATTAGGCACAATTTGGTTGACCCCGCACCCTCAACCCCTACACTTACCACCCCCCCTCCAAATGGCCCTTCATGTCAGTGGATACAAATCAATGACAATGTCCTATTGATCCCTCGTATCTGTCTACTAGACTAGCTGCTTTGGAATTTCGCGATTGGTTCCCGATGGGCACATTGTGTTTGTAAAATTGTGTACCAAAAGGTTTGATTTTCTTAGGTAACTTAAGGAGGTTATAATGATGATATTGTAGACTCTATTTGAAAATATTATTTTTCAAATTTAGCATTGTTTTTTTTATCTGATGCTACAACTTACAATGCAGAGAAAAATGTTCATTTATCATTACACATTTTTGAAAGCGAAGCATAAAAATAGAATGCAGAATATTCATCACTGATCTTTGTATTCCATATTTGATTTTAAACAATGACGAAAATGAATCGAAAATACTATAAATTAAGAACAAATCACGGTGGATACTTTCATAATATTCGCTTTTCTCAACGTTCTGGCAACTCAGGTCGTGTTCTTTGGGATTCCGCTGCCGCCTAAGTTGTCCGTTTTATCTTGAAGGGTCTCTCAAATGAAATTTAGCCTTGTGTAAAATTGCTTTCAAAGTCCATAGTCGCCGAGCTTCAATCCATGTCTTGGGCAAAACGAGATCCACCCGAGCGCAAGAGTGTCTACTTTACCGCTCGGATCATCGCGATTCAGACAGAGGGCTTAACAACCATTGATGGTATGGAGATTATAATGTACTTTGATTTCGCCAGTGGGCGTGTTTTTCGGGAGAGAAATGGTCTATAGACGGCAGGCTGTGTATTGGTTCGAAACTCATGTAGCAGTGTGATAACATAGAATCTATCACATAAGGCATTTTTCGATCGCTTTATTTGTTTTTCATACAGTTATTAGACCACAAATATAAAACGTCTAAATTTGAGATAGTTTAAGCATACTGATTGAATTCCTGATCCAAATATGTGGATTGCTAAACGAAGGCTTGGCAAGGTTTTCTTTTTCATATCTCATCAGTGTGTTTTTTACATAGAATAGCAAATTGATTAACACAATATTGGTTCCTGTATGGAATATAGCAACATTGCCACTCCTTGATTATCCATGATCTTGAATTATCAATTCGGTGTCTTCATAAGCAGAGCATATGACTTTATGATAATCCATACACATCTACACACTAAACAACGTATTGAGGGATTCTAGAGTTCATCAACTGGACGCCAAACCTCTCTCTATCACATCTTTTGTGTGACCACCATAATGAGTCTGCGGTCCACGAGATATAACGAGAATTGATTATCGAAGCATTTCAGTGTGTCCTGTTCGATCCATCATTGGATTTTTCGTGGGTAGTTTCCTTCATCCAAATAATGATGCATAGAGAACTAGAGAGTAGCTAGACAGGATTATGCTGACGTCTGAAAAAAAGACGTGACGTTGTAACACATATTAATTACAGTAATAAAACTCAAGGGGTGTCCGGAATAATTGTATAACGGAATTGTCCGATTTTGTGACCTTCCATTATAACGTTTGCGGCTGGATTTTTTTCCTTGTTAAAATGAAAGACTACTTTACTCATCTATTTGAAAAACGTTGTTTCAAAATATCGAATATCGATATGAACATTTATCAAGCGCCGGTCGAGTAAAACGAAACCTCAAATTGCATTCTTGCATAACACAAATACAAACGCACATGCGACGTCATAGAAATGTCTTGTCGTGTAAGACACCACGTCGGAGTAACGTTTTGTCGAGTAAGACACCGCGTCAGAGTAAGGTTTGTTGCATGAGATATGACGTCCGTGAGACATTTTTCAGATAAGCACAACCCATAGCTATGCTTATAAATGCGCCGCTACTCATCTTTCAAAGAGGCAAATCCTTGCTAAAACGTTGAAGGGCGTCCGAATCGCGTTCGCACACCAAATAAACCAACGTCTATACGACGTTAGAGGAAAGTTTTCTCGCATGATCATCGAAAGTCGCCCCGTAGTTATGCTTATTAATGCGCTGCTACTCATGCTTTGAAGAGGGTGGATGGCGGCAGGCAGCACTTGAATTGATTGTTAACAAATAGTCCTTTGCACTTAACAGCGTGTTAAGGAGAATGGGATCCTGTGGAATTAGATTGGGGACATCACGCGAATTCGGATGAAGCTAAGATTTTTTAATGAATTCTTTAATTAGTGGAGGAATGGTTGGTGTTCGACCCACGAGCTATCCCACTCGGCAAAGACACGTCCTTATCATGTCCCCTCGACGTCTTTACATGACGTCCTATTTCATTCATCTACTGGGCCTGTATGAAAGTTTGCCGGACGTAATTTTTTAGACGTCGCATCGCCGTCCATATCGGACATCCAAAGGACGTGCGTAAAAAACGTCCGCAAAGACTATAAATACGACGTCCTATACTGGTCCGTGAATTGACGATTAAAGGACGGACCTATATCGGACGTAATATTTATTACACGGACATTTTTATATAAATGTCAAAATCATTTTATACATAAATATCATATATTTACTTTTTTGAGGATTATGATAGATATTCAACTGGACTATCATAATCCATTTTGAAATCGAAACATTTCCCACTATAAGTGGTCAAAAATAAAAATTTTCAATTTTTGGAGGGGTATTCGCATTGCTCTTAAACAATAAGTGCTTGCCGTAAGTTCGTCTTTTAATGAAGTCCTAAGAACGTCAGATTCGTCCCGACAAAAATATATCGTCCTTTCCATGTCATATTGGTACGTCAAGGGGACGTCAAATTTGCAACGTCATTAGAACGCCATTAATAGCACGTCCTTACAACGTCTGATTATTGACGTACTCTGGACGTGTAAATATGTCACGTAACGAAAATTTCGTCCCATTGACGTCATTTTATGACATAGCTGGGACGACTCGTTTTTAACATCTTAGCGATGTCCTAATTGCGTCGCGGACGTCGGGACGTAAAACTACGTGATTAGGACGTTCTGAGGGTGTTGTTTGCCGAGTGGGAGCCTTTGAAAATGGTGGGACCAGGTTCACATGTGATAAACGCGAATTTGAAATCACACATAGTCAAATTGATATGCATGTTGTATGTATTTTGCTATATATTTTATATAAATTCGCAGAGTTACCATGTGATCATGGCTATGCCACATCGAACATATGTTATTGTTCTGCACTTTTGACCATATTTAAAACATCCTTCTTTCATGCATATATATTTTTACGTTTATATCATCTTTGAAAAAAAACCCAGTTATTCTGCATTCTAATTGCGGTTTAATATTAAAAAATAAGTCGGGCAATTTGATTTCCAAGAAAAACTTCTTTGCCAAATAAAATATTATATTTTATATCTATATAATGACACTTCTGTTCAGCTGTACATTGTACACTGCTTGGCCTTAACAATGAAACAAATATAATAGATTCAAGGGTAAAATGAATTTATAAAAACATATTTCCTCTTATTATTTAATTTCTATCCGGGTATTAAAATTCCTCAAAATTAAATCAACAACATTTTATTTTTTTGTCAATGACTAGACAAGTTTTGTTTTAAATACCTTATTATCAGGCGGATCTTAAAGTCATGTTTAATGCATAACCTTGGTTGGGCTCACAAAGTACGAAGCATAATCGGTCAGTTACAATATGTATACAATATGTACCCAATGACTGTTTCCTAATTTCACACACCACATCTAAGAAGGGCACCCCACGACACATTTTTCAAAAAGTTGTTAAATCACCTTAAAACAACTTTACAAAGACGAACAACAACTAAAAACACCTTTTCGAACTTTAACATTTTGCAAAAAGGTGTTCATTTTTTCCAAGCCAGCTGAGCTGTTCCTCCTTTTCTAGCCAGCTTGGAGCAGAAAAGGAACACCTTTTGAAATAATTGAACTGTTGAATATAACTATGTTACCTATTATTGATAACAAATAACATGTTATAAGACAATTGCAAGCAATTACAATCAACTTGCAATTAATTATTCTCATTAGATATCATAAAATAAAGTTATCATCAAAAAAGGTGTTCCTCAAACTGCTAAAATCTCCAAGCTAGAACGAATTTCCTCAAAATCTCCAAGCCAGCTGGGATTTGCTGGGGAACAGCTTTTGTGAGGAACAGCTCGTGGGGTACTCTTCATCTAAGAATCTTAATCTTAATATATGAATTACATAAATAATGTAACCCAGACAAAAGGACCAAAAGAAAACAAAATAACATCTGATGAAGAGCATCTTTTCGATAGCAAATACACATCTTAAAAATTTGAAAAATTAAAAATAGATTTTCAAGGAAGTAAATTAAGCTAGGCCTTGCCTGAGATATAATAAGGTTTCGATAGGAGGATGGTCAAATGTACAGTATTTGACGTATTTTCTTCAAATGTCCGTATTCTTTTGTTTGTCGGCTTTCCCCGATTGGTAGCATTTGTCTCAAAAAACGGGAATTAAAAACGTCAAAGTACAAAAGGAAGAATTAGGAGAATGCTGTCTTTTTTCCCTAAGTAATCATATCATTTCATCAAATACATGCAAGTTTATATTACCTCTCAATTCAAAATTGCACATCCAAATTATATAATATATTCTTCTGCTGTCCTTATATTAATGAAACGTTCTTCTTTGATTATATAGACGCACATCTATACATATTGAGAATAATGATATGATATGTAAAATATAACAATAGTCATCGTTTAAATTAAGTATATCTTTTACATAACAAACCTAAAAGCATAATGATACATGTTATCATTAACAGAAAACGTTTAACCGAAGGCATGAGATGTTCGACCCACACGATTAATTTTGTTTAATATTCATATCTGATAATTTCATTACAATCATATTCGTGATCAGACATCATTTCCTATACCAGGAATCTGAACCATCCTGTAAAACCATCTTTTTTATATAATTCGAGAATTTAAACTGATGTCACTTTATTTCGAAGACTTTTGCTATGTTAATATAGAATATTGTTACAATATCTTGTTCGACTAATTAACTATATGAGCGACTTGCTCAGACAGGATATACACAGATATAGTGTTTGGTCTGAGGTTAGTAACATTATATTATCATATTTTCTTGTCTCTTTTTACAAATGAAAAGATGTCGCTGCCCAGCATACGGCACTAAAAGTGCAGTGTTCGGTTATAAAAACGAATAAAAAATAGTTATGTTATGCGCACGTCTCTGCAACTTAAATCAAACGTCGCACGCGATAAAACGGTACCCGGACAAAATGATGAAATCGGAAAAGGATGACATCTAGATAATCCTGATTAATCACGCAATTTTTTACACGTTTTTTTTTTAAATAAAGGTACACATGTACGAAAAACAACCTGTAAATAAATGCGCTATGTTCAAATATAGACAAACGCCACGATCATTGACGTCACACCGTCTGTAAATGAGGGCAGGAAATAGAAAATATGGGTCCACGGGGAATTCAAATGATAAACACGGCTAAATTATCTTCTGTTGTGTAATTGATGAATTTTATGTATGGACCCCCGGATGCCCCAATCGACCGATTGATCGGAATGAGGCTTGGGCAAAAGCGATAACGAATCCCTTGGTGGATAAAACACCAAGGTCACGAATCGTGGGTCAAGCGCGGGTATTGTTTATCACTTTGTGACTTTTGGTTCGGGTAGAAATGAGGAGAACGGGAAGTTATGGTGGGAAGGAAAATCTATCTTTTGACAAACATTGAATTAGATAGCTAACAACTTATTCTTTTGATTGCTTTATTGTGGCTTAAAAATATAATATTTCCAAAGTTATACTGTCTAAGGATTTTGACTGTCTAAGCTTTATTCTGTTTATTTAAATGGGTGTTTTGATAATCGTGGCTAATCGGTAAGGGTGCGTTCAATTATTTCTGGACTATTCAACAGCTTATATCTGAAGATAATCTAGACATATCAAAAGAGACAGTCCTCTGTTCCTCTAAGAATGGGTATCCATGTTACTTAATGTTACATACGGAATTAATATTTACTGAGATGGTATTCAGTTTGTATGGAAAAGGATTGAGGTCAAGGTTAATCAAACCTCATTATCGATCAGTAAAACTGCGTAACATAAAAAAACGGCATTTGATTAACATCTAGTCGAACCTGAACGCTGCAAATCTTTAAATAGACTTTTACTTTAAGATCGACCCATCAAATCAACGATTCGTTAAAATGCGTAACTCTCCAGACATTATTGGAGTATCATGTACATCTAGCGGGGACTAATTGGTTGATTAGTGAGCCTCGAATAAGCATCTTGGCGACGAAAAAGGGGAGAGCGTTTGAAGCTTAATTGTCGCATTTCGTGACTGAATTTGCCAGGGTGTCTCTAACTGAAAACAGGCAAAACGTCGGCCAATATCGAAAGAACGTTCTCATTTAGACTCATATGTGTTTTTGACGTTTTTGCTGACGTCTTGGACGTAAAAACGACGTCTTTGCGACATCGAGAGGACGTTAGAAGGACGCAAAACGACGATTGTCTGACGTCGTAATGCAAAATGACACCTGCAAACTTCCATATAAAATGCAGGACAAGTGAGAACTTTCTTATGACGTCATATCCAAAGGCGAAGTTATACAGACGACACGTGCCGGGTGGGTAACAGAAACAGGCAACACGTCGCCGTGTCTGCCCTAATGTGGAGTAATGGATTCTCCCAATGCCTTCTTCTTGTTTCGGTAATTTGTAGTGATGTCTTGGGCTAATAGTATCGAAGGTTTTCAATTTTGGAATGGTTCACTGCATTTTCGTGGGTAGCAGCTCACTTAGAATCGGTAATATCCGTTTCTGGTTGTGTGTAGCATGTATGCTAGTAGTTGGAATTTAGAGGTATATTTATATTGAACGAAAAGAATTCGCTGTCATCAATTTTGTATTGTCTACGTTAATCCAAGATATATTATGATTATTTGCATTTTGATTAATTTGCATACGTGTTTTTATCAAGAAAATATCACATGCTCATTAGATGTTTGGGGTTATTGCATATCGCTCCGTATTTTCTTTGACTTGCCGTAAACCGAGTCATAAATATCCAAATAGGGAAAAATCTAGAGACACGGGCGTTTGTTGATTTACACCCTAGAACCCTTCTAAAATCACATTTTTATTGGACCAGATGTAAAATTAGAATGTGCAAGATAGCTGAGCAGAATAATAAGTACATCGAAAAAATTGGACCTTCATGACAATAGAACGTCATGGCCTCAATGTGTGGCGTTTATAAAATGGGTATATGTTAAGGTCTACTTTATTTCATTATTATAGTATTTGAAATGTGCAATCAACCTCGCCATCGATCTTTCTTTAATTAAAACTCAACCAAACCAATTTAGATATCAGCAAAATCAATTTATCTACATGTATGTATTCTTTCAATTTCGCAGCGATTGCTGGTGAGCATGACCGTATCAGACATTATGACCGACATTCATATGAACCCTTCTTTCCAACCCAAAAACATACATTATTCGCTCCAAACCGTTGATTGTCACAATTGTTTTTCAACCAAAAACCCACAACCATTTTTACTCCCAGAAGATTAACTCGTTTCCTTTGGTGTTTGTGACTTGTATTGATCAGGGAGCGGAACCTAAATAGACATGAAATCCCGGAGATCAGTCAATTTTGATCAGGTCTCCCTTTTTTGGTTGTTCTCTTTAGGGCCTGGCCACATTGGAAGCATTTTCTTGCTTTTTGTCCCTAACAAACATGTCTTCCAATGTATGTGAGGTTCCCATAAGGAAAATATTGGAAGACAGGTGTGTAAGCAAAAGACACAAGAAAAAGCTTTTAATGTGGCCAGGCCCTTACTCGATGCTCAATGTCGTCGCAGGAGCAAAAGAAGTTCTTAGTGATCGACACTGGTCATAGATTGATTTTGATGACGACAATAAGAGAAACGATCGGTTCCCAAACGGAAAGATACTCTCTAAGCAAAGTCATGCCAAGAGTGTTTTAGACAATATCACAAATTTACAAATAAATACTGGGATTTATATTCGGTGGTCGTCTCGAACAGGGGTCGTCTTTGGTGAGAGGACGGCGCAACGTCCTTTTTTCTTCGTCCGCGTCGATAATGACATATAGGAAATAAAACAAAACCTTTCATATGGGCGACACCTACACATTCCTCTATCTAAAGGTTGGGGGATCTATGACCGACAGGGGAGGGTCAAACATAGATTGGATATGTCACAACGATTGACCAAATGGATTCAAAATAAACAAGATTAGCATGCAGTTACACTTTGCATGAAAGCACATATGAAACATGCTTAACATATAAGAAGCAATACAAGAATATACGAAGTCTTAAAGGTAAGTCTCCCAACATCTTCCCTTTGGTTCAATCCAGTCTTCCTTCACATCCCAGTACACTTAAACGGCTGTCCATTTCTCTCATTTCCAGAGACACAAAAACTCCTCTATTTTCACAGGAATGCATAGACATGCGTATTGATTTCAAAGGATAAATGATGACATTGTTTTTGTGCCAGAATTGCCTGCTTGTGGGCGCGCCAAGAGTAATACAATTCTACGTTTTAGAGCTGAGCAGTAACCGGTTGAGATCGTCTCAATGAGGTGCAAATCAAATTTAAGTTTAATTTTGATTCAAGTTTAGAAAACGTAGGTTCTTAGGTTTTTTGGGTGATAACAGAGTTGGTGGATCTAGGAAATACGTTCCAATTGACAAAATTTTTTTTTTTGACTGCGAATTCATAGAAAAAATGTAGATATTAACATTCCGATTGTTAACTTTTTTTTCAATTCAAAATTGATATCCGTAAAATTTATGTAGCCATCCGGCATACTGTAACATGCATTTCGATAGTGGATTGGAAGTCACACGCAGCTCAACTTTAAACATCGTTTTTTTTAGAATCAAGCCCGGAAATTTGTATAAATATTTTTTTTCTTGGTCCTGTTATACGACAACTTAGAAACATCAGAACTGGTGAATGTTGAAAATACGTCAAAATTCAAATTTAAAATAATCCCAGGTTTGACATGGTTTCTACTGTCCATCAGCTTTGCGGACGTCGGAACGTAAACCAAGATGATGGCATATTCTTTTCTAATCGATATTGTTTAAAAAATAGTTTCGCACAATATCGATTTAAAAAACGGAAGGTTTTGTCAGTGTTTTGTATGTTGTCGTCATCATTAACTTGCAGATGCTTATGATATAAGGACAAAAGTTTGCTTTCAGACTTTCGCAAATTATAAACGATATCATCGCAATTTTCTACGGTAACGCTGTTTCGTAATCTCACATTATGATGATATCATCGCCTTATGTAAGTGACCTCATCCTTTGCGGGGTTCGATTGTTTGATCGGTGACCCTGGGTTAAAGATTTCCGTTGCCGTGTTCTTGAATTTAGCAGGATTATCTGGGAACCATCCGTTAAGGGTTCGATGGGGTATTGACATTACAGCCCTAGTCTAATAGGGTTGTATTATTGTTGATATATAACTGCGCCGCAAGTATGATTTAAACATATCATATGTTTTATAAAGAGAATATTCAATATTGATGTTTATAGTCCCTTGCCCCTAAGCGACCTTCGAAATAAAAAGAAGTGTATTTATAAGTAAAGACAGTTTTGAATTGATTTCAATAACAGGAAACTATTTAATACCAAACATCTTACTATTATAGCTATTATTTCTGTATCCAAGAAGCTTTTAAAAGATACGGGTTTCTTTGACTGTTTATGTCCACGTTAGAGCAAGACAGCTGGGTTCAGTTGGTCAACAGTTGCTGGTTGCTTAATTATATATCAACTTAACAGACTTGTGTTAATGAGGACAATTATCTGCAAATATTGTCTTTAAGCAGAGTATATCACACTTAATTGAGACACCATAAATCCCAATATTTGTCTATGTTTAATTCCATTTCATATTGTATTCCAAGGTATGCTTCTAGGATATTTATTCACCCCATTTAAAAGTGCAGCCCTGGAGGAACTTTCTTACCCGTTTACGCTGACTCCCATCATATTTTGAACTTTATATGAACGTTATAGATAAAGCAGTTACCGACGTTTTCTGCGACATTCATTGACCAGCCAACTTACCCAAAAACACGCAATCTGATTCAATAACAATCCAATAAACAAAGCAATGGAATATTCCCCATCCAAATTCCTTAAACCCCCATCGAAACACCCTGCTCATGTCATCATTATCTTCTCGATGAGCTTCCCCATCCCCTTACCCTTGTTAACTCATGTTTGACTATCGGTTTTGACAGCGCTACACAATTCTCATTTAATTAGTGACGTGACAATCGAATGAGCGAGAGATTACAGGGGAATTTACGTAGCTGCTGCAGCCTCGGTTTGGTCACGGAAAGGGGGGGGAGGGGGATTTTTTTGTTGCTGGTTTGAGCAGAGGGTAGCGGAGGGGGTGAATTCGGGGTTGGGTGTTTTTTTGGTGGTCTGGCAGAAGTATATAAATGGTTTACGTTTATAAGACATGAATCAATATTATTGCTACTATAAACAGCATTTGAATATTTTAAAGACTCCTATCGAAATTTTATCATTTAAAGTTTTCTTTTAAAAATTTCTTAGTTTTAAGATAGGCCTATATCTTAAAAATTAAGTATTACGTTTCGTGTTCATGTATAAAATTACCTCCCAAAGGCCATTGTTAATCAACCATAAAATGGTCTTATTCCGAATTCGATTATATATATCGATTTAACTTAAAGTGAAAAGATATAGCGAATGAAAGTTATGAGTGACGTTTTTAATATACTGGTTTTGAATCTAAATTTCATCTTATCACAAATCTGTGAAATAGTCTTGTCCAACATTCCACTACATGTATACATTTACCCGCTGTTTTCCCCAGAAAATTCCGATGGCTTCCAAATCCTCAATAGCTAGAAATCGCCAACTACGCACCAAGAATTTGCCCCTCCCACAAAACCAGCACATCTATTGTCTCCGCCACGACCAACATTTTAACGGCATAGGAGGGCACTCCCGCATTTTACCCGCAACCGAGCTTAAAGGGTCTTTTTCTTGGAGGCGATCACTTAGCTTATACGGCACGGAGGGGACACAAAGCCATTTTAGGGCGTGAAAAGAGATAGAGAGGAAAATACAAGGGATTTCGTTTTTCCTTATGTGACTTTATGTATTTTTATGTTTCAGAACGATTCTGGATAATTTTCGGATACTTCATCTCTGAAGACGCGTGACGAATTGAATTAAATCGGCACGGAATAGCAGATTTCAATTAACAAATCGCAGTTTATCTAGATAACTATTCGGAATTATATACAATAATTTACGCTACTGGATGATTACCGTCTAATAGAAGAAACAATAGGAGATAGATAAAATCACAATCCTTATTATTTAGCATATTTCAAATCGTTTCAAAAAGCGGATACATCGTGAAATGCCTTCTTGTTGGAGGTTGAACAAGGACTTGGTAGGAAGAGGAAAATGGCATGCCGCTACCACATGATAGTGTGGCATAGTTCATCTTGTGGCTCCACTTGGACTCAGTGTTTTTGAAAACTATTAGGATTTTCAAAGTAATTTTCAAGTATTTATTGTATTATTTGGTTTTTGTAAATTGTATGTTTTGTTAACTATTTCATCAGAAGCGGATATATGATTGTTGGCATTTGAATTAAAACTGCATTTAAATATTCAGTTCGGCAGCTTCAACGTTTGCTGCTGTATAATTCAACTTCGTTCTGCTATAATCTAAATATCTGCATTTCACGATTTTTAATCGTCAAGGCGGAATTCGAATATTAAATTAGTAATATTGAAAAGTAAGCACCGCTTCCATAATTATCATAATATAACCAATTATTTCACGGGACAAATTCGCGAACATCGAAGCCAAGAAAGAAAAAAAAGGAAGAAAGGAGTTGTGATACAAGGGACAATTGTGAATATTCTGTGATAGCAAGCATTGTGAGAACGAAATTTCCGTACCGCTTTCAGTATTCTATCTAGGATTAATACTTCCAGAGCTGCATTTGGAATCACCTTTATTTTGAAGATATAATAATAGGGTTGTTGTGGCGAATTTCTGTTTATTCTTCACGTTTCAAGGTTGTGCTTCTGCTTCGTTTCATTAAGGTAAATATAATCATATTTTGATAATAATTTATTTCTTACGCATGTATTTTATGATTAATAGATAAAAACATACATATAAGTAATCTATATTCACCATTTAACTTTAAATTAGTCATACAAAAGTTAAGGGTGTTTGTACATACAGTTAATATTGTACATAGTTAAATGTAATCGTTGCATGTGTTTAAGTAATTAAGTTTTATATCAAGGCCGTTATTCAGTCTAACTTGCTTATTTGCCGACTAAAATATCATATTGAATATGTCAAACATGTTATGGTTTGTGCATTTCATGGAAAAAAAAGATATTAAATAGCATTTTCTGATATAATTATAAGTAAAATAACAAATTACTAGCAAAATATGTGTACAACATGTAGTTATTAAAATATTTTTTCCTCAAAATATTATAACTAAAGAAACTAGACTATCTACAAATATTGAAATTAACATTTGATCGTGAAAAAAAAACTACCGATAAAAATGAATAAGATGCAATACATTTATTAGGTTTTTTACGCATATTCAGATTCGTTTAAGAATATTTTGGCTAGTTTTGGAGAACCACACAATTATAATTTTGTTGATGAAACACTATTCACATACATTAAAAAATGCATCAAATAATTAGTAATATAAAATATAGTTTTAAAAAAAAATATCGTCCAGCAATATTTTAAACAATCAGAAATATACCTTTACCTAGTTTAGATAATAACTAGTATCAAAGTAGCATTAATTTATATTAGTTTATTAGGAATTCATTTATTATCATTGGATTCTATTGTCCAAATGCAACAACATGAAATATTTTGAAATGCAATAAAAAACCATGAGGAAAAGTTTGGAATTTAGACAAACATTTATCTACTTCGCGTTGATATAATTAATTTGTTGACATTTTCTTTATTTCTTAATAATAATACAAACGTCTCTCTGCACATTGATGTTATACCTGATTTTCCCTCCCATTTATTCTCAATATTTCCAGACCTTTTTATGTTTCTGCAGCAATTTTTTTTCAAGACAACTTCAAAATGGCGGTTCATCTGGTTGGTCTGCTGGCCATCGCCTTCTTCTATCTTCTCATCCTGGCCGTGGGCATTTGGGCTGCGCGCAAATCGAAAGGCGTCACCGACAGCGAAGAAGTGATGTTGGCCGGCAGGAACATTGGCGTGGTGGTCGGCATGTTCACTATGACCGGTAAGAATTATACGATTATAAAATAAAAAATGGGGCTAAAGGAGGGGCGGTATGTGGGTTTTGTCTATGTGATGTGGCGGTCTTCTGAGCATCAAGCAGATCGAAAGGCGTCACTGATAGCGGGTCGAAAGTTGAATAATGGGAAACGCCATAACATGCTTCATGCTCTTGTCGATATTGTCTGCTCTGAACGTAGAAATGGCCAAAGAATGCGACACTGGTAAAAGGCTGAGGATAACTTATTAGTATTTTCATCAAAGGATCGGTTTATGTCGTAATTAATATCAAGGAGGGGTAAACTACAGGGTGGTCATTTAAAAACTGTATTGTCCTGAATCGATTTTGAGTAATAAACTTATTTCAAATGTATTATAAATCAAAACATGAAAATATAGCAACAACAAATAAATCTTCTTAGGCATGAACGCATTTAAAAACACTCATCAAACAAGGAAACGAAAATGCAATTAACTGAATCAAAGCTATCTTAATAACTTTCTCATTCCCACTCATTAACTCTCAATGACGAAATCTTACAAAACCTAACCTAAAAAAGAACTAAAAGAGCACTAGAATTCTACACGTCATTATTGCAACCCCTCATTGTTAAGAGAATGACGTGTCCCTCTTGATTTATTTATAGACTATTTCTTATATTAATAGTCAATTATTCTCCCCACTTGGGCTAGTTACATCGATCAGACCACGGACCTCAGACCAACCCTCTTAAGCGTATACTCAATAGTACAAAATGGTGGCAGAAAACAAACAACTTAATATGACAAGTACAACAAAATAAACAATAAAAATATGTTCCGATATTTCATCAGAACCCATCGGCACATGTATTCAAACTCGATTACCAAATACGCGTCACTGTCTGTTTAAGCGTTAAATCATGGCAAAAGGCTCATTTCATTTATTGTTGGAGCCCCTGGGCGCGAGACTTTAGAGGAAATCATTCAGTGTTGGGTACAGGAAATGCAAAGCATTCGAAATTGATGATTCTTAAGTTCCATGTTGTTTTGCTTTAGTGCATTTATTTTTTGCTTCTATGTATTTGACACTTGGAGTATTATGACACGTAAAATAATCAATTTTGAAACAAAATATGACATGGTAAGACCTAGTTTATCAGTCCGAATTCTGAAAATATTCATTCTTTGGGCACAATTTTATATGAATAGGGCGGATGGGAGACTGTTAGGGCCTGGCCACACGGGAAGCTTTTTCCAGCTTTTTTGTCAAGTTTCGAGCGTTTTTAAAAGCTTCGAGCGTTTTTGTGGCCACACGACAGCTTTTTTGACTTGAGAATACTTCCATAGGCATATATTAAATTTCGACCAACGACATAGATCTATGAAATCTGCCGAAATAAAGTTGTTATAAATTCATGTCCTCGCAAGTCAATTGCATTGGTTACAAGTAATTCATTCGGATTTTCGATGATATAATGTATATCCCAACTTTCGCAAATACACATGGCATCGAAAGGACCCTTTTCTTTTATTTATTTTAAGGTTTAAAGTCAATTTAGATTCTCTTAATTGGTTTACCTGTAAAATTGGTTATCTCCTCTTGATAGGTTTGTCACAAAATCTCTATCCCTACACTCTTTATTTTCGTGTCATAAAAGAAAATGTAGAATCATCCCGCACAAAATTGACCACTTTCCCGTTTCTCTTTAATAAAATAACGTTAGAATTCTATATCTTTTAATCTTCCAAATTTTAGAAGAGTCTCTATTATGAATCATTATCGAATCTTTGCTAGAATTTACAGCCTAGAAACTAGATTTAGGGTGTGTTTCCACGGCGGTTCTGCAACAAAAGCAAAACACTTTTTGTGTTTCCACGGCGGTTTCTCACAAACCTTTTTTGTGATCGAACGAGCATTTTTGCATTTAAAATTCAATGAAATTTGCGTTCTGTCACAAAATGTAAAAGTTCAATTCACATACGATTAATCAGGACATGGAAAGTCTGGTTAAGAATTGGCAACTCTTTGTCAAAATGTCAAACATCAAATCAAAACGTTGCCTTTTACGACCTACAAAGTTGGAAAGTTAACACAAATCTCACAGGTTATTTCAAAACTCCGGGAGCGTTTTGTCGAAAAACGTAAATTCATTTCTTTAAATGTCAAACATCTATGATTCGGGTGAGAAACCGCCGTGGAACCACTTTTTCCATAGAACACAGCTAGCTTTTCCGGAGGTTGTGAAAAATCTTATAAAGAAAATAGTGAAATAAACGAGAAAAACCCACTGGCCTTTTCCGCCGTGGAAACACACCCTTATAGGTTCTATGAACAATGGGCACAAGTATGCACTGCTTTGTTGGTACATTTATACCAATTTAGGTGTAGAATATACTGAATGACAATATTATGATTTAAATGCTAAAGGTGTCGAATAAGCACATGGACTTTCGGAATAGAATAGTGATTGTTTATATCAATATGTAAATATGTTGATTAAAACTGCATCAAACTTCGATGATAGATCTGTACAAGATAGTAGATTCTTGATTCGATCGATCGACGTTGAAACATTGGAAAAAAAATGGCTATGTAGACTATACAACAAATATAGGTCATAGCCTATGTGTGAATTTATAATTAAACATGAGAAATGCTTTAATGATTAGCGTTCACGGATAATTTTCCAACATAAAATATCTTAAAAGGACAAAAA
>LQRL01042597.1:0-22438 GCA_001703475.1 Hydroides elegans
GTGTATGAATACTCGCGAAGTTTGTCTGTAAATTCCTAACGCAGCATGTGATCCAGGAGAGGGGCAGCTTTTTTTAGTAACCAATTTTCTTGCTATTGGTTACTGATATATTGTAGGGAAATAAAAAAACTTGCTGAACATAATCGAAATATTTGTTAAAATCGATGAGAAAAATTCGTAGAAGGGGGGGGGGATGTTGTGAATAAAAAAGTTGACTGAATAAATCACGTTAATATGCTGGTATTTTGAATGAGTCAAACAACACCATACTTATCCCACTTCTACAACTTAAATGTATACATTTAGTCATGCATTGAAGTCTTCTATAACCAGTATGGTTTCGGTAGCAATTATGTAGAAATCCGTAACTAATCATCTAATATTGAAACACTTTTCCCACAGTACCATGGTAACTTGATGCCATTGTCGGGTCTAAAATGTTTATCTATTTAGCGCCATAGGGGATAAGAAAAACATAATTCACCGTTCTGCACGGCAGTTTTCTCTTCGCACTATTTTTTTTCATCGATTCTTTCAGGTGCACCGTCACGAAACGAGGGAATAATTGCGAAAATGACAGAACGGAAAAATGGCTAAGCCATTTGTATTCTTAGACAGTTG
The DNA here is from genome assembly GCA_001703475.1 of Hydroides elegans. NCBI lineage: Eukaryota > Metazoa > Annelida > Polychaeta > Sabellida > Serpulidae > Hydroides > Hydroides elegans. The sequence goes on from LQRL01042597.1 coordinate 622, forward strand.
TGAACAAATAAGATAATTGCATAGTTTTATAATGCTTATGATATAAATCAAGGAGTTGAGATATATGTTGAAGGAAATACGAAAGCGTATTCGCGTAGCTTTCCGTATTTCGAATATAATGCTGTTTTCTCTATTATCAACATATAATATTTTGTAATATAACATATATTTTTTTTCAGTTTTATTTGGAATATTTATGAACCTTTTCTAAAACACTTGGAGTGGAAAATAAGAACATTCAATTTGTCAGCCATATAGACCCATCATTTTCAAAAATTACTAGTATTTCGATAGCAAAGATATCGCATTGAATTAAATTCATCATTATCAATATGTAATTTATGTCATCAACACCACCACTCATATGTTAATTGATGTAGAATTATATAAGAAACTAAATAAAAAGGCAACATCTCAATCTAAACAAATTAAACGCATATACCAATTTATCTATTTAAAAACTCTATTTTGTTTATGTCGAGTTGTCACGTTAGGATTGGCCTTTAAACATAGATAATGTTATTCCCAGATTGTTGCCAAATAATTTAATGGTATTTAAATGCTGAATTATTATCACTGCTTTGCCCAAAGTACAATGGGAGAGCCGGGGAAATGTTGGAGCCAATTTTCTCCATTGTTATTCTTATTTATTCCTTTGCTCCAATAAATCTCGTGTTCAAGGAATGTGACATTGCCTTCAAATAATTTTAAAACGGTTATGCTTGGTTTAGATTGTATCGCACTGTTAACTATAGATATATTTTAAAAGATCATATTTAAGTTACAGAAAAACAGTTACATAAAAGAGAAACGAAATCAAATAATTGTAAATTTGATTTAGATTGATGGCCCATACATTTGAAAGCGAAAATTAACATCCAACCCTCCCCCCCCCCCATAAAAATGAATGAAGAAGCTATTTTATAGTTTTGAAATAATGAACTTTATCCGGTTTTTGAAAGATGTTTTTTAATATTTCATGATAAGTGATAAACAATCGCTTTAAATATTTCTTATAGAATAAAAAATCATTGGCTACTGAAGTCCGCCATCTTGAATAATTTGTCATTGTAAACAGGTATATTAGGTTTTTAAAAAGCGCCCAAATGTTGTCCGACGTATAACGATACATGTCACTTTGTGACCATGATTAAGATTCTTTCATCTAGGAGCGTAAGCTTATAGTCCATAAGATTCGATGTTGAACTCTCCATCTACTCGAAATGAAATGTCCAAAGGTCTATGGGTTTGGGCAGTGCTCTTCTTGTCCCTGCTAAGAAATATGAAAAAAATTTAATATTAGAACAATCTAAACATATCATTTTAGAAACTATTTTCTTTTTTCCTCAACAAAACTGCCTCATTATTTTTTATAACCAATTTGATGCATTTAAATCGTTACCTTACTTACACCACAAAAAAAATATGAGGTTGTAAGGACATGGTCACACTGGAAGCGCTTGACCAGTTTTTTTTTTATAACAACCGGGGTTTTTAAAATGATTTTTTTCTTTTATGGGGAAACCAAAACACAGTAACTCTCGGAGGTATTGTTGAAAGCAAGGAGCGATTTGAGTTGCCCATAAAACTACATTTGAAACACGGTTATTTAAGCCAGTCAATTACTTTCAATGTGACCAGGCCCTATAGTCTTCCAGCCAAATATCAACAATGTTATTCAAAATTCACATCACGCGATGAAGTCTAACCCTGGTTTCAAAGTTAACGAAACTGTCTTGTTTGTAGCAAAAATTGCAATAAAAGAAGGCATTCTCCCCTGCCTATTGTTTGAGAGGGCTGCGTGGGGTAAACGGTGCGTATAATAACAATAGGTAGATGGCGCTGCGGGTTCGATTCTTGTCTTCTTATCAGATGTACACATCCGCCCCCACCCTCCTTAAAAATGACGGAAACGGGGGATCTCTCTCCAGAACTTCCATGGCGATCTACTCATAGATTTAATGATATCATAACTACACACGGATAAATAGTTAGTTCAAGAAGAATAATTTCAAGAATCGACAAATATTTTTCCCGTGTTGTTTGGTGGACGGAGCAGCAGAAAATCAATGAAGATGCTGCGTTTTCAGAATTCCTCGGAGCGCCCAAAGTCCTATACATTTTTACAGTTCTTAATCGTCCTACAACTTTCTCTGATGACCGTCATGTGTGCAGGTTAGAAAGTGTTTATGTTTTTTTCTTCAAGTAAATAATAAAAAAGATAACTTATCATTAGATATCTCATGGGTGATGGTAAAATGCGAAGTTCATTTCGAAATCGAATATATTTTAAGTTGATAGCGCAAATAATTTTAAAAAATCTATATTTTAGATGTTTCAAAAGTTGAAATTAAGGCGCAAAATTACTTTTTAAATCTAAAATATGCATGTATACGATGCCTAATTAAATTATAATTGATAACGTGGTATCCAATATATTGATATAAACTTATACATGTATATGTCTTAAATTGTATATGAAGTTTTAAAATTATTCGAGGAAAGTCGTTACGATTTGAATAAATAAAATGCTATTTATGTACACATTCTATTTTTTTCAAGTCACAGATTAAATGAGCAATAAAGCGCTTTTCTTGTGAATGGATAAGATTGATTAATTTTGTTATATAGAAAATGGTAATTTTGTTATTGTGTGACACAAATATAAAATGAAACGGAAAATAAATATCCAAAAAAAAAATCGGTTCGATAAAGAAGTTATAATTTTAGCATACAAAAATTAAGGAACGAAAAAAAGAAAAGGATATATTTTGGAAAATATCATATATTTGCCTTGATGAGTAAAAATTTAATTGAAAAATTAGAATTTTGTGAGCATTTTTAATGGTCAATAATTGAATACTTAAAAAAAATCACTTCAGTAATTCATTCGAATTTGGAAAAAAATATGTAATATAAACTTTAGCGCAAATTGTTGACACTTACGAATATGCTCAAATTGTTAAATGGCTGCAAATCGCCTTTCCTCTGAAAATTAAATTACTTACCAAACCAATAGATAGCGAGATTTTATTTGATTTTTTTCACTAAAATTTATTCTATCAACACTGTTCCTAAAAAACGGTCTACTTTTATTTTTCCAATGGATATTGTTTTTCTTAGAGTTTGTTTTCTCAAATATTAATTTTTAATTAACATGGAAAAGGCTTGAGCGTTATTTTCATTAAGTTAAAAGAATTGATTATCGGATATATCTTTTTCTTCAATAAAAACATGTCCTGAAATAGAAACTTCTGTTTTTTTTGGAATAACCGTGGTCATTAAACATATTGATATTGCAATTAACGGGTCAGATATAATTATTTCATACAAACGATATAATGTCGATATGAACAATATACTTATATAAATCGAAAAAAAAGTAAAATGATAATTAGATCGGACCCACAAGTTTAAATATCAATTTCAAATCCGATGACGACAATCGCGGATGTTCCTTTTAATATGTGCGGTGTTATAACAAAAATACAAGAAAAATAGCATCAATTGAAAATATAAAAAATATATATATACAACTAAAAGAATGTTTAAAATGTGCATTTCCCAAAACGGTCTGAATAAGCTAGAGATGAAGTTTATCAAGATTAGAAAAAACTATTTGAAAATCAACAAATAAAAGAGATATAATAATTACCGGGTATACGTACATATACATGTAACTGTACATGTAAATGTATGTGATCTACCTTACATTTGGGTTGTATAACATGTGTCATAAAATGTCTTAATATTGAATATGTTTGATTATAAAACACTTAAAACTTTATTTCGGCGAAAGTTAAATCTATAGTCAATTAAACGCAGTCAAACATAATCGAAACAATACATGTAACACACAGTTGCATTGAAATAAAAAAAGTTTGAAATGCCATAACTTTGCATGAGGAAATTTGATAACATAGAATTTTAATATTTGATTAAATTTTGAATTAAACTTTTAAAAATAATTTTCGACATAAAAAGAACTATTGGATGTGCATCGTTTTTCATCGACTGGTGATTAGATATTCCAATTTCGTTGTTAGAATATGATTAGCTTTATAAAACAATGGTTTAAATCGTGTGTTACACTAATGGAAATGAAAACTTAATCGCATTAAGAGGCAAAAATCTGAAAATATAGTGTTGATTAACGATATACAATCACTTATAATAATGGTTTATAATAATTACTGTATAGCGTGTATAATGGCACGCAACATTGTAACTGTATAGGAACAGCATACTCCGAGTGAAATGGTGTGAAAAATTATGTTTCCCATTGTTATCTCGAGAATAATAGGTTGTGCGTCATGAAAAATGGAAAGTTTAAGGGGCAACGCACCACCTACTATTTTGATTTTTCACTTGAAAGCATCTTTGGTATTTAACAACGTTGTTTGAGCTAAGATTAGGTGGTAAGAATTGTGATAAGAAAGCAAGATATTGTAATTTAATTAACAAAATATGGACTTAAAATGATAATAGAATGTTTCGATTAAATTCAAGTATCGATCGCCTTCATGTATGCTTGCAAACAATTTTAATATTGCTTCGAATTTGCACATTTTAGGAACCGTTGCTAACTGCATTGTGCTTCGCTTATTTCAAATTTCCCTTTCTAAATTTTGTAACTTCTTACTTCATACAAAACATTCAATGTATCTCGTGTATCCATTTACTTATAATGCCAAATTTTATATTCAATTATGATACCCTTTTACAATATGTAAAAAATATAATTTGAATTATATCAAAAAGTGATATCAAGAAGTTACATTTCAAATTTTGAAATAGTAAATTATGTATAAGAATATTCATAATGAAATGTATAGTTCTACTGTTAATTTATTACGGGACCTGCATATCGCTATAGAATGATCACATAAAAGAAGGGCACCCCACGACACATTTTTCAAAAAGTTGTTAAATAACCTTAAAACAACATTATATGTATGAACAACAACAAAATAATGTTTTTTGAAAACTAAAATTTTGCAAAAAGGTGTTCATTTTTTCCAAGCCAGCTGGGCTGTTCCTCCACTTCTAGCCAGCTTGGAACAGAAAAGGAACACCTTTTGTCAAAATTCAAATGATGATTGTAACTAAATTACCTATCATGTATGGTAAATAACAGTTTATTATACAACTACAAGCAGGTTTCATCAATTTTGAAATAATAAATCTCAATATTTATCACAACAATGAGGAAATTATCAAAAAAGGTGTTCCTCAATCTGCTAAAATCTCCAAGCTAGAATGAATTTTCTCAAAATTTCCAAGCCAGCTGGAATTTGGTGGGGAACAGCTTTTTGGGGGAACAGCTCGTGGGGTACTCTTCATAAAATACAAAAATATAGAAAAAACATATCCTAGTATGCTTAATTCGTTTTTTGTAACATTTCTCGATCCCAAGTAACATCAGTCAATGTGCCTCTAATAATTCGCCTTTCCATTTTTCTGCTTATCTACAGGAAACGCCGAACGACTACATCACCCTTTTGAGCGCGGGAAAACCTCGGCAGGGGATATCCACAGTAAAGTCAAACGACAATACCAAATGGATATCCGCAGTAGATCACAGCAGCATGATTCAAGGGATATCCACAGTCGATCCAAGCGGCAAGCGGATGATCACCCATTTGATGCATACGAAGCAGACGACCCTGGTGGTATACGCTGGCCCCATGATGCTCCAGAGGCTGATTACTATTATTATGATTCTTCTAGCTCGGAGTCCAGAGACGGGGAAGACGCGTTGAGTAGTGTCATTGAAACGTCACATGATCATGATACACGGATGGCGTCGCCGACAAATACTAGTCAAGTGAATGGTACAGTTAACAATGAAGTTATGGGGGATGCAAGTGCATTTACAACGAATTCTGTGATAGATACAATGCCAAATACTGCAGAGCAATTTATAGACTTAGAAACAACAGCAAGTGTCAAAGTACCAAGTGTACCTCCTGATATCAGTACGACTAAGTCGCCGAGTACCACCAATGCTCAAACAAGTACAAGTGAAATTATGGAGACAAACTCAGGTATTTCTTATTCTTATGATGTGCCATTGAACAATGCATCCCCATTTGCTTTTAACAACCCCAGCTCTAATATTCCGCCAACTTACCCTACCTCAGACTCGCAGTACAACAGCGATATTGATGATACCACAACGAGCAATGGTGACCTCGTTACCACAGAAGTTTCAGCGGATACAATGCATATCCTGTCACTAGAGCCTGAACGTGACGATGGGGACAACCCAATCACAACTGAAAATGTTCCTAGTGAAGCGATGGGTACAACATACAGTGATATAAATGATAGCGATATAACGACTGACGGGATTATAGAAGACACATTTGAAAATGAAGGATCTTCTATGACGGATTTCGTGACTGATACTTATTCTTACACGAGTCCATCTGAAGGTAGGTCGCTTCCTTTTGGCTCTACCTTTATGTTTTAAAATTTTGCTAATATTCTTGCATTGTCCTCAGCTTTCCCACACATGTATTGGCATTCGATGTTTAATATAAGCCTTGCGATTTCAAAGTCGATTAAATATTTTCGTCCATATATTCAATATAAAACCAATAAGTAGGGAAGTATTATTTTGGAATTACTCAAAAATATACAAGCCTTGCCAACCCTATATTAAAACGATCTTAGTTTTGCATTAATACGACCATTCCCCCATAAAACACAGATTATTTAGCATTTTAGGAAAACGCGAGTTTTTCTTCAGTTTATAAACAAAAAATTGAAAATATTATCAATATCAATGGGCTTAATGATAAGCATTATTAAAATCAATTTATGGTATCTGGAAGTAAAATAAACTAGCGCTCAAGCATTGCTCAAGCGCTGCTTTTGGCTAACACCACTGACCAAATTAAAGTGTTTAAAATAGCGGTTTTTGATATTGTCATCACCACAATGAAATCAATCCATCAACGTATATATTTGAGTCACAATATAATCCATGGATAAATAGTTTTGACAGTAATATTCGAATCTAACTAGCATAAAACCGATATTTATATCTATTCACAGAGGAGTGCTCAAGATGCGCCGAAGTTAAAAAGTTAAAACAAGATGTCAAGGATCTTCGCCGTAAATACAACTCTATTCTAGACATGGTAATAGTTGATTTAAGTTTTGATTGTTTTTTTTTTAATCAAAATATCTTCTTTTTTCAACTTCAATTAGATAGTAATGCCGTTTTTTGACTAATTTATTAAAACAATCGATGATGGTTTTTATAATATGAGATTTTGTGTTGATGTCGTAATTTTTATTACCAGAAATATTTGGTGTTAAGACTGGGTGTAACTTAATGTACATGTACTTTTGTCCAAGCACTAAATATAACAATGAATTTCACGGCATTTTACAATGTTTCAACATTTACAGTATTCTCAACTAAACGAGAGTCTCACACAATCTCAAGACGACATGGCGAACCATGTTGCGAGTGATTCCGAGAAGATCAACAACCTCACAACTCAGGTGGATGACATTCAAAGTGATATCGCATCATCGCTGAGCAAACTAGAGAATAGCCTATTGGACCGCATTGGCAATCTCACAAGGGCTATGAGCCAAGAGCAGGTACGTTTTATCAACTGGTTAGGCTTCTTGACGAGAAAGTCTCATAAGGGTTATATTGTGATATTAGAAATGTGTTCTCAGACTTAAAATATATAAATAACAAAATATTTGTTTCACTGCATTTTAAATTTAATTACATCTCACATATAAAATTAAGATAAAACAACCAACATAAAAACATAATTTTGTATATTTGTAAAATACAGTTTGATGTTTTAATGATTGTGTATTCGGTTTAATTATTTCCCGCGTTTAATCAATTATGACATTTACACTTTATCCAACTTCAATGTGATTTTGACAATTTCAAAATGAAATCTTCAATGCCAAAATAACGTTTTTATTAAATCATAATGCACTATTAAACATTTCCTAATAAATTCTTCAATTTTAATAGCTTAAAAAAATGTTTAATTGGTATCTCATATTCAGGATATTTCCATGGAGACGCCAGCTCCCACTCCCTCGCTCGACCTATCGCGGTGTCGTTATAGCAGCGACAGCAACGATTCGCCTTCGAGCAACAGCAAGACTTACACCAAGTGGTGTCCCAGCCTCGCCAATAGCCGTCAGGTAAATACAGGTACACTGTCCAAAAAAAAGTCAAGACCCCCTCCAGTTTTTTTACCATTAACGTATGCAGTAGTGCACGGTTTTAAAACGTAGACTATTGTTTGTATTTGTAAACCAATCGCTTTATTGTTCTATTTGGTTCTCCTTCTTTTTTCAATCTCATCGCATCTTCTACCTCAAGGGCTGGCCGGTATCAAGCGTGCAATGCTCAACCTACGGCGGCACACAGAGCCTTGTGGACAAACGCCTTGATCAGCAAACTGGGAACTGGCGCTATCGGTGTGTATGCCGGGGTGTGTTCATGGGCGCAGAGACACGGATTTGCCAGGTCCATGTGTGGGAGTGTCCGCCGACACCAGAGACTGAAGAGTGATGATTATTTTTGAGACTGAAGTGAAGACTTATGTTATTTGAATGGCATACTATGATGATTTGTATGAACCATTTCCCCTGAAAAATTGGTAGAAGCTGATTTCATCAAATGTGATGGGATGAAAGTGATATCATCATAAGACTATTGAGCCCAATATGTGTTCTGCAAAACTCCATACGATGTTTTGGTTGTTTTCTCTGATTGTCGCGTAGATTATATCACTTGAAGATTTGTGAATTTCGTTTTAGAAATGTTTATTATAATTATTGATAAATTAATAGTTGATTATTAACAATTATAAATTAATAATTAACAATTATAAATTAATAGTTGATTATTAACATGTTTTATTTGAATCAGTTTGGTTACGTTTGCAGTATATAAAATAATGTAATAATTACCATGTTGTTGTAATCAATGTATAATCAGGATGAATGAAAATATTAATTATTATCGATTTGCGAGGCACTGTGGTATATTAACGCCGTTTTACAGGGCATTTTTTAATGGTTTGCGGGCGTCAAATGAAAACAGCGGGCCGAAAGTTACATTTGAGCCCGCTAAATTGGGTTTCAAATGAAAACGGCCCGCTTGCTTGTTTCAAATTATATGTTTTCCCAATAAATGGTATAATTTTTATTTGCAAAGGTGTTTCATTTGGTTATTAGTTAAAAATTGATAAACATTAACTGTTACATTAACGATAGCTATTCTAAGTTGAAGAATAAGTGGCAAAATTCATAAAAAAATAAAAAAAAAATAGAAGGGACATCGATGGGATTCGAACCTAGGTTGCAAAACATTAAGCTTTGCTGTCACGTACCTTAACCACTAGGCTATACGAATGATGTTGAATTGGTGCTTTTAAATAGCAGTTATAATTTAAAAATCAATAATTGGTAAAACAATGCAATATGCTAATGAGATGCCATTGTGTACCCGTATAAGGTTAATCGATATTAAAATGAGTGTGATTGTGCTCAAGTCGCATTGCAATCGGGAAAAAGTAGTCACCGATTTATCAGATATCCTAGTTATTTGGTTCATAAATAAGATTCTTTTTTTTTCGAATATTTTTTTTTAAGAAATGCAATATTAATACAATTGTACAAACATTGTCGATTTAAAGTTGGTATAATTCATTTTAAAAGAACATAGCGTGTATATGAAGTAAAAGTGGACAAATGTGTGTACCTCTTAAATCAATAATAATAGTAATCACATTGTTTTAGGCGGCGTTAATGAAATTTGAGTCCCTCAGTTTTCATTTGAAGCCCTTTTTTATCATTTGAATCCCTAACATAACATTTGAGTCCCTCGCAAGCTCGGGCCTCAAATGATATGTAGCGGGCTTCAAATGATAAAATGCGGGCTTCAAATGAAAACATCGGGCCTCAAATATCATTAACGCCCGCTAAAACAACGTGATTGGTATATTAAAATCTCACACATATCACATTAATGCGAGCATATTATATTTTTACATTTTATTAATTTTACATTTTATTAATTTTATCAATTTTATCAATGTTTCAAAAGTGTGTCATTTGTCCATCATTATTTTGCATTTTCCATATAACGATAATCATATACAGTGACAATTCGTGTATGAATGCCGGATTTTATTATACTAAGTTAAAAATATGTTTTAATAGTGTATAGATGAGCAAAGTTATTCGATGAAATGTATATTTTTTATATGAAAAAAAAATCATAGAAAAAAAAACAGATTTTTTAAATATAATTTCACAAAAGCAGTTTTAAACGAGGAAATAAATCCATGTTAATACAGCCAAGATTAATTAAAGTAAAAACAAAACAATATTGAATGCACTAGTTTAGGCATGCATAAAATGTTTACGGAGTGCCCTCATATAGCGCCTAAACATATCATGAAATCTATTCTGTAGCATACGCGTTCATTTTGATGTAGATGTAGACGGATGTCACATACTTTAATATAGACTATATGTGGTCAGCAGAAGGACAATTCAAATTAAGTGAACAATTAATCCAAATTTCTTATAAATAAACCCATGCTAACATGAGGAAATTAGCCTTATTCACAAAAGTATGATAACAACTTGATTTAAAAATAATTCAAGGTAATTTCATTATTTTAACGCCCATATCTTGCATATTATGAATTTAATTTAATCGCCATTCATTATTAAACCAATTTATTTGATAATAAATTGGTTTATTCGTATCTTATATTCATACAAGATGTAAATAGTGTAGTGTAGACCTACAGTTATTGTATGATAAATATAACAATATTAATAATGTGAAGTTTGTAGCAGGGGCCATTGAAATTACACCAGACGGATCAAGAAAACTTCGTTTTATACTGAGGGAGCGGTCGGTCCAGGTCTTTAAATATGCATGTGTGGTATCCAATGTAATCTGATATAATTTTGCATCAATAATGATCATGTTTGATAGTAATTCGTCAAATGCAAATAGCAACATTAAAACTCAAACCCCAAATTCCGTGTTTTGTATCATGTTCCCATGTTAGCAGCATATAAATGCATCTCACATATGAATATATGACCTATCATTTCCGTTCACGAAAAGTTGCTATACTATTTTATGATAAACACAGCATTCGATTTGACTTCACATTTCATACATGGCTTTTTGGCTTTTTGAGCTACACAATCTTTGTTGAACACATATACCCCTAATTGACCATATACACATTGCAACAAAACAAACGCTCCAGAACATATCCGGGGTGCATTTTGATATACTTGGTTAAGAATCAGCGGAGTTTGTGTGAATGTGGTCCCATAAGCAGTCTGAGATTGTAGTGTTGAGACTGTGAAATGTCGAGACTCTTGTTTACAAAACCAATAGATTCTCCACCTTACAATGTAAACCAATGTGACTACTTCACATATACACGAGTCTATTGATCATTATGCTACAATGGTGGACCAGGGTACCCGACACAAGGCAATAGAGTCTGTAGTGTGCAATGCCACGGGTCAATAGAGTTTATTGTCGCACTCTGCATATGATTAGTCATTCTTCCAAAGCATGTGAGTTCATAATGTATAGGTCATATTGCGTTGTCTTGTTACGCTACAATGTTGAACCAGGGTTACCCCACAAAGGGCAATAGAGTCTGTGTTATGCAATGTCACGCGTCAGTAGAGTCTAGTGTTGCATTCTGAATATGATAGCATTTCTTATGCATGCGAGTTCATATTGTATAGGTCATAGTCTATTGTGTTTTCTTAGCGGGGGTGTACTCTATCGTTTTTTTCTCTTCGGTAACACTAACGCTTTCAGAGAAATAATGTACTGGCTACATTGGGGCGTTTTTCTCTTAAGAACGTTTAAAATATCACATCATTTACGCTTTTCATCTTACATTCGTTCATTGGTTTATCCATCGATTGGGTAAAATTTTAAAAAGGTAGCAGAAACAGGTCACATCAGAAGCGCTTTTTGTCTAAAGCTTTTAAAAATTCAATATTATCACGTTTGTTTATTATTCATTGACTTTTGGGAAGCGTTTTTCGATTCTTTGGAATAAAAAGTTCCCAATATGGCCAGCCCCTTATGTTTTTGACGTTGTCTTATATTGTCCAACAAAGATAATATTGAGGCCTTCAATGGCTATAGATTTTACCATTCATTCGATGTCCCCCTGGTACAGATATTTGTTGAGATATTGGAATGAAGAACTAAGGGTCTGGCCACAAGGGAAGCTTCTTTTTTCCTTATCAAAACGCATTTGCAATGTGTTCCTTATAAAAATTTCAAAACCCCTAAAGCTTTCAAAAACGCAACGCTTTTTTTTACATTTTTTTTTTGTTTTCATGAGTTTTCACGTATGGCAAGGTCGTTACTGTTTTCTGGTCGATTCGCATTGGTGGACGACAATGCGCGTCCGCATAGGGGCGCGCTCATCGACCAGTACCTCGAGCAAAATGCCATCGAACGTATGGCATGACCAGCAAAGTCCCCCGACCTCATCCCAATCGTGCATGTTTGGGCCATTATGTGAAAGAAAATACCAGAACGACAGAAGGCCCATAACACCCTTCAAGACTTCAGTCGACTTATTCGCAAAGCACGGGACAATATCAGCCTTGCAGAAATCAACGGCCTTCTCAATTCTATGCCAGAGCAGTTTTTGAGCTCGACGGCAATCATACTCATTTTAACGGGTGTTGTTTGGAGTCTACTGACCCGTGGTTGCGTACGACAGACTCTATTGCTTTTTATCGGGTAACCCTGGTTCACTACAATTGTAGCATAATGTATTGGGCGAAGTAGTCACACTGGTTTAGATTGTAAGGAGGGGGGTCTATTGGTTTGGTAAACAAGAGTGTCGACAGTTCACAGACTCAGCATTATTATCTCAGACTGAATAAGGGACCGCAGTCACACATACTCAGCAGATTCTTAACCTGGTATAACACCCCGGATATGTTCTGGAGCGTTTCTTTTGTTGCAATGTGTATTTAGATTTATTACACTCATCAGAATCAGCTGAGATAAAACAAATGAAGGCATGTTTTTATGAATTTTGTCAGAGTTGAGGTCTTAAACTTCATGATGATACATCGATTTACTAACTCCTGGTTCATCATTTTGTCATTGTTATGTCGATTTGTGACGTGGCGCAACAATACAGCAGGTCGGCGTTGGCGATAACACATAAAGTTTTTTTTCGCATTTTTTCGCATTCTAAAGCACATCACTTTCAATAAACATTTGCAATTAAACTTTGAACATTTGGAAGTAATATGCTAACTGTGAAACGTATAACTGACATCACTTTTATTTCTAATAAATAGTACCCAATCGGGAGCCTTAAAGATAGAAAAACAATTGTTAAACTGTTTACAGCTCCACAACTGGTTTAACCTTTTTGTTTGTTTAAAGACCAAGTCTTTGATTCTATGTCGGTCTGAATGTACAATGTTAAATGGCAAACGACTTCCAGATTAGCTACAAGCAATACAGGTTTCTAACATTTGTTTTGCATGAGATATAGCTTTAGTAAATGAAACCCAATCCCCTATACACGAGAGTACAAAAAGTTTATTGCTTAATTATATCGTTACTGTATGATTCCGGATTACAAAGCCATAAGCTTCTGGTCGAGCCGAGTAAATAACGTCAACACACAGTGATGACTTAGCTCTGGGCATTTGCATTACATTAGTTATTGGTATTGGGTTTGATTGAGTCCTTCGATAATACATAGCTGACGAGGAAATACGAACGCACTTGATTCTTTTCTAATATCAAACCACAGTTCGAATAGTCAAAATAGTCAAAATACAAATGGCTTTCATTACAATTGAACATTAAGTCAGTCCTATTTTTACGGAATTAATATCTGTATACGGCGTATGCATTTTGAACATCAAAGTCTTAAAACAAATCTAGTAATTGAACCGATTTTAGTAGTTTGATTAGTTCTAAAACTTAACAATTCAGAGCCATCGAATTTGTATGTGTTTAAACCAATAACAGTGGAAGCGATTAATGTACATCAGCATAACAAACCTAGTTAGGTGAGTTTGTTTATTGGTGATTTGAGCAAGACTATAGAAGATCCTTTTCATATTACCATGATTAATCCATTAATGTATCCTCTTCAAAGACATGGAATATCACAACGATTATGATGATATTTGGTTGACAGTTCGGCAGAAATACTGCAAGAGTAACATTTAATCTGCTAAGGATGTTTGTCTCACCTTTGCTCAAGACAGGAGAAGCTATAAATCCATGGCATTCAAAGTCAGTCGACAAGCTACAGGGTAAAGGTAAATATAAGAATATAAAACCAAATGCTTATATATTTGTACGATAAAATTAAATCATGTGTTGATCAAATATTACCTCAACTAACACTTATTTTGTAGATACTTATGTTTTATGTTTATACATAACTCCGACTCGTGATCTATGGGTTAAGCATCTAACTAAATAGTATTTAGCAAAGTATCTGATAACTTGGCAGAGATATATATGATACGTAAATTGTTCTCAAACTCGGTTCATTGTTTCCTGTTACCTGGTTACACATGTTTGTTTTGAATGCGAAGAGAATCGAAGTTGAGCTCCTAAACCTCATATTTGTTTTATAAAGCCTTGATTTTAGTTTCGAATATCAGAGAAGGGTCCTCATACAGGCTGTACGGGAATTTACTTTCCTATGAGCGCCCTTATAAAGCTGCAAAGGTCACAAAGACCTAAGTGACTATCCATTCTCCCCTCAATCACTTTTTATAACACTTTCGGTTATCACAATCCTTAAAGAAGAAAAGGTGTTTTTTAATAAGTATAGACAATTCATTATTTTATCAATTTATTATATAATAAATGTATCAATTTATTATTTGTTATTGTAACTTTCCTTATACTTATGCTCTTCTACACATTTGATTAGGCTAGAAAGTGTTTCTACGTATGCAATCGGTCTGACAAAAGATTCAATATGAAAAAAAATGCATCCAGCATATAACTATAGAGAAAGCATTTGATGATGACACTACGCCTATCATTTACAGCAGGAAAAACTCAATACCCTCATGAATTCCCTATATCTATGGTCTATGGTTCGATTGACAATTAAACAACACACAATTTAAACGAGTTCACAGCTTTAATATCCTCGTCTTAAAAGTTAGTAGAAATGCATACATAGATATTGGAATTACCTTCTATAGGCTTATAAAACGTGTATATTAGCCCTCTAACAATATATAAAAACAGTTTTAAATATTCTACAATATTCTCAAATATGTTTGAAAACGTCGACCATTTACTTCCTTTTTACAAATCTGGTTGGGTTGTATCTGTTCAGTCGATGATTGTCGAATTCCTTTTTTAAGGTAAGGTAGTGTATAAGCAGCGGCCGAGAGCACAGTCAATATAACTTTATACTTTATATGGACATCTACAGATAGAAAAGCCTACGCAGGTAGGATATGCCACAAGTAAGATACATTATGCATACGAGGATGTAAGATACATGATGCATAAGATGATCGCTGTTGATACTGGTCCTAGTGTTATTAGATGGACGACCAGCAAAGCATTTCTCTCAGAAAGGTCCGATGGTAATTATGATATATATGTCAAGTATTTTGCTAGGCTAGATAGGTAAAACTCAAATCATTAATATAGTCCCGTCCCCCATGAAGGGTAGAGACGAGCCATGTGCTCATGATTTGATCAACTAAATGAATTTCACTAAATGGCTGACTTTGTGGTTACTATCTTTCGATACTCGAGAATTTTAGGTAGGGGATTTTACAGGAGAGCTCAAGATCCACCATTTGAAAAACGTTCAATTTCTTTTTGATGTTAGGAACCCATATAGAAATCCAGATTTCCTGGCGTGCAAGGAGTGTTAGGGTGCTTCTTATTTTGCCTCCACCACTTTTAGTACAACTATTTGGTCAGAGCGGCAGGCTCACATCCTGATTATGTCATCACTAAGTGTAAAATGCATCCCAACATGCACGTCCACAGTTAGGTGACGCAACTTGCTTGAAATGTCCCGCGAGCATTTCGGTGACCATAGCGCGCGTCTTAGTGAGATTGAAGGGATCTTTCCAACTGTCTGGCTCTAAACACAGCGGGATAAGTTTTGACAAGAGGAGGGTGGGTTAGTTTGAATCAATATTTTAGCAGCTTTAATATATAATTATTCTATGAAACTTATTTGATGAGAAACTAGAAGGTAAGTAAGTTTATAATTCTTGTATCTTTAAAAACGCCTAAGTTATCCCGAGTTAGAAAACGCCATATTTTTGCACAATTGCATATGAATACATAGCACATAAAAGTAGCTGATATGTCTAGGGCTTCTGTTATGCAATCACAACTGCTTCAAATGGCGCTAGAAATGCCTCATTAAAACGAGAAGTCTATCAGAATGATCCACCTGTTATACAAAGGAGCTTATGCGATTACGCAGAACTTGTAGTACCAACGGAAGTTGATCGGTCTTAGACAAGTTCTACCTCTCAAGAACTCAAATTGAGGATAATATTTGGAACTTCTTACTAAGCTAAAAGTATAAATAATAGACATTGTATATACAATATATATATATATATATTTGTGATTCAACATAGAGTCTGCTCAATGTGTAATTTATTGTCAAAATATAATGTTTTCCAGAACGATCCATCAAAAATAAATAGGACACTATGTTTAGTTCAGGTACCATTCAATTTAGCAGGGGGTCATTCTTACCTATACAATATTCTGAAGCTTGCTCTCAATTAATATCTTTTTTAAATAATTTACTTGGATATATTATAAAATCATGTCATTATTTCACAGCTGTCTATCAACGGAAAATTGTAAGATGTCCCCAAAATACCCCCAAAAACAATTTTGAAGCATCTAAAATATAAGAAATAACTTCCTTTTTTAATAGAAAGTGAATTTTGCTATTTCACATAATGATCAAGATAAGTTTCATGGTGATATAAGTGTGTCGATACATGACCACCAATTTGTAAAAAAAAATAAGTAAAATAGTTAAAGTAAAATTGAGATCTTTTCGAGACAAAGACTGGTGTCTATATTGAGTCGCACCTTCGTGGGTTATTCTTAGAATTGAATTCTATTAGTCTACTAATGCAAACAACGCGTCCAAAGCAAGAGGATTTGTCAATGTGTGAAGTAGAATCTATTGGACGTTCTAACCATAAGATTCATGTACCCTATACATTATACAATTTTGTTCATGTATTCCTTGAAGCATCGCAGCTTATTATGTTTAACCAAATAATATGAATGTTTGCAATAGCTGGTAAAGTAAATCAAAGTTATAAGTATAACATTTACAATGTTATAGAATAATGTTAGTATATTATTATGCACAAAATAAATTGAGATATTAACAAATATATAGAAACAAGTCCTAAACAGTATTCTTTTATCGCTTCAAAGCAATAATCGAATTGTTTAATATGATTTGACCATATAACATTACATTTTGCATGAACAAAACCATTGTAATAATGAGGTAGGCCCCCCATTCCTATCCCCCCAATTAAGCCTGAAATATAGTCGTAAATCGTAGAAATTCAGTCATAACATGTAGAAGGCGAGTATGCTTTTTGGAAAGCCCTTTTAAAAGGAATTGCAAAATTGAATGATGAAAGTTCGAAGGAATTATCCCATCCACATCATGTCACTTGATAAAAACTCGGTTTCTTACGTAAAGAATAAAGTACGATGTCACCCCACCAAATAAAATAGTGTATTGGCGTAGCTGAGGAACCTCTACACTAATATGCTTACTCAGCATCAGTTTGGGACTAAACATTCGTTTAAAAAGAAATGAGTCAACGCATCAAGTTATATTTTATCAAATTATGTTCATAAATTGGAAATGCAATATACATTCTTTTTTATTGTATTTTGCCTTGCCAAAATTGGTGTAACCTCTACGAAATTTGGAGTTTTTACATTGGACTTAGCCTAAAAAGCCGAAAACGGAAAGCAGTTATTTTCATTTTTTATGTCTAAATTTTCGAAAATAGCACTTTCAAGTGCAAATATGATAATTATTAAACTGATTGAAATATATGATGATTTTTTTCACAAATTGAAAGCGAATAAAGAAAATCGTTTTTGCATTTTTTCATGAAACCTAGGAAATGTTCTATAATTCTTGAAAAGTTCTCAAATGTGAGCACATTTAGAGCAATGCCTCAAAGTTTTAGATTTTTGCACCCTTGTAAAGAATTCATTTGTGTATAACGTGCATGTATTTTTAAAATCAAATATCAAATATTGAAAACGAAACGAATTATCGAGGTAAACCTTTCTTGGATAAGCATATTAGTTCTTTTAATTCGTGGAGTTGACCAAGTACTATAATGAGCCTACTTAGTTTATTGTATATTATCAACAATAATAAATCTTGAATAGAAAGGGACTTTTAACTAAACACGGATGAAAAAATACGCTGATTCTTGACAGAATTTGAATGAAAATAAATGATCCAGTAATTTAATTTTTGCCTTTTTTATTTGTAAAATATTTGCAGTTTTCAATGAATATTGAATTGATTATGAAAGAACATCATATTAGCGACTGTATTTTGAGAATATCCGACCATATTCTAGGGATGTCCACAGGTATAGAGACGTCCACAAAACTAAGGTATTCCGCTATGTGTCTAGGGGCCTATGCACCAAACGAACATTTCATAAAAATTTGCAGGTCGGGAGCTAGAACCATAGCTGATTAATTATACATTAGTGTGACATTTTATCATGTGAATCATCTTTCAAGTAAAGATATATCGTCATTGATGTTAGGTTTTCAAAGCTTGATTATAATGAATCAGGCCCCGTTCAGAACCTGTGAAAACGTATTTCATTTCGTATTAAGATAACCTGCATGTGTACGTAATAAATATGTGAGACATGAAGCTTGATATGCATTCTTTCGTCCTATATAAAACTTGCTTGTTGCGTGATGTCTTATTTTGTTTAATTTACAAATTAAATTACATTATATTATGAGGTCCTTACTGTCCCAATTGCTATTGTATAGCATATGATGAAAAATGCGCTTGTTTGTATTGAAACCTATGTTAACATAGTAAACCAGATCTCATATTGACACCAATGTATGGTCGTGTTAAATAAACATACACATTGAGGTTTCAATTTCAAATAATATTAATTTTAGTTTATCACGCAAATCCACATATGTTTGGCGAAAAAAAATCAAATGAGACTTTATTTATTCATTTATTTGTAAAAATGTCTTTAATAGTTTTCAGAATTAATGTATTGATCAATAGATATCAGATAACATATATATTTAATTATTATTTGCAATGACAATTATATTGAATTAAGATACATTTTCGGTATGATACATGAATACAAATTCGATAAATTGAAAGATTCGAATATCTATGCGAAAATATCAATGTAGATTTCAATGGTGAAGATTCAGCTACTACGCGAATATTTCATTTTAAATTTATGAAAAATTACTTTTGATAGCTTTTCAAAATCAAGCCAAAAATATTAATGTAGAACGGTGAAAATTCGGTAACTACGTCAATATTTCCTTTTAAACATATAAAGAAAACCTAGCAACTTATTTTCTTCAGGTAACTGCCGTCATATCAAATACCAGTTGCTAATGACAGCAGTTGTGGGCATTCAGTAGAGAGGGCTTCAAGATATCCCTTAGCAACCCTCGAGCATCTGATGCGACTTGCGATGATGCCTTAAAACTTATTCGCCAATCTGTCGCTTGATTTGGCGAGATGATTGAGGTGGTAGATGAGGGAAAAAAGGATGCATCAACGAGTTTTAATTAGTATATAAGAAAATGGAGAAAAAAATCAACGATGGAGAATAAATTTACATGAAATGTGCGATGCGTAAAACTATCTTAATTATTGGTAATTGTGTATATATATATATATATTTATGTTTTGTATGAGCAATGTGATTCATTCATAACTCTTACAGAGTGTTTGAATGCGATTTGAAGATAATTTTAACATTGACCATAAAAATGGTTCGATGTAAACACCGCTGTATTTTTATGCTTATTTTATTCGAACATCCGTATCTTACAAGCATACACTGTTATTTGTACATTGTAATTTTATCAGCCCTATAATCATAAAATCATGATAATATTTGCTAATTCCATCAAATATTTCAAAATCATGAAATGAACAGGATGCATTTTTAAAGCTCTTATATATTTACCTTTCAGTTAACTTTTAGATTTGATGCCATAATTCGCGCAATAATGTTGTCATTACGTCAGTTTTCCTATATAAGTAACCAATTCTTTCAGAATAAGTAAATTATTAGATCTTTGAAATCTTGAAATTGTCCATCAAATGATGAACAATTTGAGTCGCAAATATGTCAAGTATGAATATGTGTCTGATGATTCCTAGCATTTGATGTTTATTTTAGGAATATACATATGAATTTGAAATATATATTGATACCACAGATGAAAAGGGTAATTTAATACATCATTGACACACAATTTTCTAAAGTTGACGATTCATTCAGTCTGATCTCTGTACACCTTTGCGGCAGATTACGTTACATTGTTTGCACAATTATAATGCCATTAAAATGCAAAATACCCAAAAGCCTGCGACAACTAGGGTCCATTTACATTCGCCACCGACTGATTTCTGGCACATGGACTTCTTCAATCACAGGAGTACCCAACGGGCCATTTTTGAAATAGTGTCTTATTTTACTGCATTTGGCCTGAAATGAATTCTAAACTACTTTAAATCTGATAATTATTTGTATTTATCGAATGGTTTTATTCTTAAATTGCCAGCAAGGAACACATAAAATTTCGTGCCAGCAACTTTGCACAAATTTGCCAGCAGAATAAAACATTGAAATACATAGGTGTTGATTTTGCGCATAGTTTGAAAAAGTATCTTTTTTAGGATTCGTTATGAATATGTTTTATGTACAAGTGCATCACAGTAATTATACTATGCTTTAATTCCATTTAATTGTAAACCAACAACTTTATAGGCTATTAGAGACACATTTATAACTTAGGTTTTATTCGTATAAAATGCCAGGAAAATACGAAATATTTGAAATACAATATTTTATCTATTCTGTTCTGTGAAAATGCCAGCAAGATAGATATTTTAAAAGAATAGATATTTCACCGAATAAATCGCTGGGTACTCCTGCAATCATCACCCCAATACAAAACCCTCCCTTGTTGGTTTTTGTTCTGGCAAGATCATGTAAGTCATTTATTCAAGAATGACGGTTTTTCTCCACCAAAGGTATAGGTACGAAACAACAGGACTTCTGACCTGTCACACGTTTTCTTATTTAAAGCCTGTTATCAAGTAGGAGTTACTACAGTGAAGTTGTTTGTTCACATATCCGCTACTACTCGATAAAAAGATAACAGTAATTCCACACTTGTCAGGCAATTATTCCAAAACGCGCAGAAATTTAAGGCGACCGCCGCATTGCATTAAACCAGTATAATAGAGCCTTCAATCACTAATCTTGTGTTTAGCATATTTTTTGCTGCTATATCAAGTGAAATACGACCAGTCCAACGCTTTAATTTGAGTATCAGTTTCATCTTGGTAAGAAGAGGTCTGTCTGTCTAGTTTGCCATCACACGATGACAGCAAAATGGTAATGATGGCTTTTAAACTGTTACCGAATAGTTACATAAAACAGACAGGTTGCATCTACGCCT
>LQRL01042628.1:0-13495 GCA_001703475.1 Hydroides elegans
GATAACTAGGAAGGGTACTCATAAGGCCATATCAAAATCAATATATCAACTGAATGGTGTGTGAAATGTTAATGCATTACAGTTTAAAACGTTTCATGTTGCGCCAAAAGAAACCTCCGCGAAAATTAACCTCTTTCTCCTACACATGTATTCAACTCAATACCTTGTAGCAATCCCGTATTTTGTATGTGTCGTTATGCAGGTATGTTTCTTTTGGCGGGTAGGTTAAATTTGGCCCAACAACAGCGTTCAAATGGAATCTTGTTTCAAATACGATAGTTGTGTTACCATCTTCAAATGTTATATACTCATGTTAAAATAAACTATATAACATTAGTAGACCCTCTGCTGTGTTTACTCTTCGCTTCTGAAGGGTAAACCATTACAAATGCTATTAACTTCTTTGAACTCGTTAATAAAATACATTTAATTTAGTGCATGTCATTTAGAATGACCGCAAAGCAGTGTTTATTCAAATACAACAAAAAAAACAAATGATGCTAATTATTACTCTTGTGTGATTCGCGGGTGGAAATTTGCTGGTTTTTCGAATTTTATGTAAAAATTGACACGAATAGAAAAGAACGATACCGATCAAGTAAAAAAATCTATTTAAATTGATCGGCTTCGTTATAAACAAGTGTTGTTCCAATATAAAAAAAGGTTTTGCTGGTTCTTATACTTAATTCCACGCCACATCTGAGGATAAATCAGTATTTTTTTATTGATATTGCATTTCAAAATTGATGAATTATTGATAAAAATGCAAACGCATGTAAATGTGTTGATGCAACGGGAATGTGTCGTGTCATCATATTTGTGAATTGTTAATAGTTTATATCAAAATACATTTTCCCGGATAATTTTGAAAAGTAACGTGTGATAAAATAAAAATACTGAAAATTTGACTTTTCGCAAAGAATTTGTCGGCTAAATGGATTAGTTTTACTAAACTACCAGTAATAATTTTGCCGAACACAATACAATTTGTGTTTTTTTAATTTGGATATTAATCTAATTTTCTTTTGATGACGGGATAAAGCTTAAGTTGCAATTTTATTATATTGTTTAACAAGCTTTCTCAACTACCAAAATGAATGCTTATAACCTGGTGTTTGTTCTACTATGTGTCCTTCCTATGGTCGAAATGCAAATCGGTGGCAAATTACCATTTAAAAAGAAAGAGAAAGTAGTAGAACAACACGATGACCATGAACATATCGTGTTTAAAGATCCAGAGAGATCAGAACAAAAGCAAAAGAAAGTGATTCGACTCGGAGGTAAAGCCCAACCAGTAAGTGTAAATTCGTTTAATTCGGTTAAGCAATGCCTCCGCTCAAATATAGGTCTTTTTAATTTGAAAAGCACGTTTATAATATACCCTAGAAAAAAAGAAAATGACGACAAATCTATTATCTATTTCTATCTATTGCTAGTTCCTTAATATGTGTCTTTTATATTTTTTTTTTTTTCATTTATCCAAAGGTAATCCAATGGTGATATTATAATAAATTCAAAGTGTTTTATCTGATTTATCTATGATTCATATCACGCGTTGGATCAACTCTTTTTAAGGCATCATTTATTTCAAAACTGTATATGTACATTTTTGGTTCTAAATATGATTGACCAATGTGTTAAACGTATCCATGACTGATTAGGTTGTGATTGAATGTGTTTAAGTGGATAAACTCATGATGAAATTGGAGGCACCTTATCTGCCATTTGATGTTTATGGCAAACGGGGCATGTCACATTTGCTCATAAAAAGAGGTTCGAACTGATCCATTTTTAATGAAATGGTTTTATGGGCAAACTTTACACATTGATGAACCGAATAACACAAGAAAAAGTGAAAATCGATGAATTTACAATGCCTATCACAACTGTTTAAAGAGTGCCTTTCTGTGTATGTTAATGATAAAATCTAGAGGGGGCTTGACTTTTTTTGGACAGTATATATAAGTATGATAAGTATGTTTATTTTATTTATAGGTAACTGACCGGCCAGACTGGCTAATAAAACATGAGGCGGAAATGAAAGCCAAGTTGGAACGAGAGCAAATTGAGAAGGAAGCAGAGGAAGAGGCGAAAAATAAACCTAGTAGGAGCACCTACAGTTAAAACCACTTTCAATTTTACAACTGAAACGAATAAACGAATAAGCATAAACGAAACAAAAACGAATACGGATAAACGAATGCTTACGAATAAACGAATGCTTACGAATGCACGAATGCTTACTAATAAACTATATATATATATGCTTACGAATACACGAATGCTTACTAATAAACTATATAATTATAATTACATATAATCGAATAAACGAATACGAATAAACGTATAAAGGAAAACGAAATATTTTGCTTACGATAGTCAAATTGGAAGTGGTTTTAACTGTACAATATATATATATGAGGTTTTTTTTTTGAAAGATAGGATCATGATTTGTAAAGATATACACTCATATGCAAAAAAAGGGCGACTCATCGTAAGTGGGGGAATTAAATAGTGTAAATTAAATAATTCAAAAAATAATTACATAGTGTAGTTTCATGGAAGGAGCGTTTCGTGTTCGCAAATAGTATTATTCTATACCACAGGACATAACGTAAATTTTACATCAACAGCAAAAGCAAATCTTTGTTTTTTTTTGTTCGATACTTATTGATGTTTGTTACCAGGACGTTACAATAACTCAATAATCGGCATCCTGCTATACCTGTAGCCAGTTGAATAATACATTAAATACTACTTGCTGTTTATACTTCATATTTTTCATTTTGCCCTAGAAATGCAGCTGAATATCAAGGCCCAAGAGGAGATCATGGCGGTGTTCGACGGCGAGGACAGCTTCACGTTCGGCTGCAACGACCCGCAATCGGAAATGGGCGACTACCCGCCAAGGAAGATGGCTGTCAAGCCGTTCAAGATCGACAAGCATCCCGTCACCAATGCCGATTTCGCGTCAGTATATTAAGTTTGAGTTGTTTAAAAATAAATAGATAATATAATTCATATTTTGGTTATGTCATTCAAAGTCGATAAGCATCCTATCACCAACGCCGTTTTCGCGTCCGTATTATTATCGGATGGGTTATTTACCGGTAATTCCTGAGTTTGCTATTTTTCTGTCTCTTTGAGCGAAGTGTAACAAGCTATCTAATCTAATCGTATATATTCATAGATTAAGCCCTTCAAGATCGAAAAGATAAAAGCAACGCGGATATAGCGTGGGTTTCTGATATATGTTATTAGTTTCTAATGAAATTGGGAAGCTTCGTTTTAATTTCAAGTGTACAGTGAAAATAAAAACGATTGATACACATTCATATTCTGAATAATGAAAAATTTCATTAGCTCCGCAACTGAATGTGTCTAATCCATTACGATTGGTTCACTTTAGTGCAGCCGCAAATTTGAATGTACTTCAATAAATTTTGAGACTAGGGATGTATAACACTTTAGACATTTTCGGTTTCTGTATCCTGTAGTATATAAATGACGACTTTTAACTCTTGTAATGCATGAACATTTATACGTCAACAGGAAATTCAAGCGGGAAAAGGTCAAGTATCAGACTGACGCAGAAAAAGCTGATTGGAGTTACGTCTTCTACACCCACGTCCCAAAATATAAAGCAGTGAGATTGGAGGAGCCGGTAATCGAGGGAGAACCTTGGTGGATCCCTGTCAAGCATGCCAAGTGGAGCGCAGTATGTATTGATATTTTGATTCATATGTAAATTCAAGGTACATGAAGCCGACACCATTTCGGATGTAATATAATAGAAATAATTTCAAGCATTGACACATAGAAAATGATAATTCATCTTTTGATAGAACATATTAAAGTGAGATGGTATAACATGCAGCGTGTACCATCTTGAATAGCTTTTAGAATATGATTTTAAGAAATATTAGAAGAGCACATTATGTATATAAACTACAACCACAAGACGGTTTGCGCAAGAGAACAACTATGCGTTGAGCATCATGAAGGGCACCTCACGACATATTTTTCAAAAAGTTGTTAAATCAACTCAAATCAACTTTACAGTTACGAAGAACAACAAAATAGTTGTTTTTGAACATTTTAATTTTGCAAAAAGGTGTTCCTTTTTTCCAAGCCAGCTAGGCCGTTTCTCCTTTTCTAGCCAGCTTGGAACGGAAAAGGAACACCTTTTGCGAAAATTGAAATGTTAAATATAACCAAATAATGTATTATATCATGCACATTACAGTTTATTACACAGTTGCAAGCAATTTTTATCAATTTCCAAATAATTATTCCCACTAAAAAATGTAAAAACATAGAAATTATAAAAAAAAGGTGTCCCTCAAAATGCTCAAATCTCCAAGCTAGAATGAATTTTCCCAAAATTTCCAAGCCAGCTGGAAATTGGTGGGGAACAGCTTTTTTGGGGAACAGCTCGTGAGGTGCTCTTCCATCATCCGCCCTTTCGAAAATAAGATTAACTATTATTTCATATTCTAGCCGGTAGGTGGCGGAAGTACCATCGCCGATATGCCCGACCACCCAGTCGTGCACGTCAGTCTGTTCGACGCCCAGGCCTTCTGTCTCTGGGCGGGCAAGCGACTGCCCACTGAGTTCGAGTGGGAATACGCGGCAAGAGCAAAACTGCCGGGTAGATATAGAAATATACTATATATGTGTGGAAACGCTTTTGTAGTTTTTATAATGATTTATTTCATCAACGCTTTTATGATGTATTTTTTATAAAAAAAAAACAGTTATTAAAAGTTTGAGTAAATACGATATTAACAGCATCAAAACCTAGTAAGCAATCAATTTTTCTTTTTGCTAAAAATGTAAAATAATGTCATATGCTGAAACAAATTGAAAATACTCAAATACATGTATATTCATATGTTTTGCGAAGGGAAGAGATACCCATGGGGAGATAGATTCGAGCGAAACCGGTTCAACATCTGGCAGGTATAATATATTTGTTTAGTTTCTTTTATCAAAAAATATTAATTGGTTTGATATTTCTTTCTTTGAATTTAACAATGATCGCAAAAATATTCCGCAAGTGCCTGTCCATACCCTGACATTTTTCGAAATTTGAAGGATTGATATTATACACACTTATTTATTGGTTATTCAAATAAATTATTTGTATCAGAATGGAGTTTGATCATAAGCTATTCTATAACTACATTATCAAATAAATGACTATGATTTTTAAGATTCGATTCTCGTTTAAATCATGTCCTAATCGAGCGAGTTTGTATGTATTTTCGATTAATTATCACCATATGTTTCAGGGTCTCTTTCCCGCCGAAAACAAAGTCAACGATGGATATGATGGTCTCGCTCCAGTGAACGCGTACCAACCACAAAACTCATTTGGTGAGCACATTTATTTAGACCAGAAACATCGATTACCATTATTGGAACTTCCAATATTGTTCAGGCTGTTGCTAGTCGCTAGACTTTGAGGGAAAATCCAAAAAAATATCATTTTAACAAATATTATGGTATACTATTGATTATTTTTGTTGAGATTACATAGATGACATCTTTAATCTAATTAGATTCAAACAATTTAGGATTCGATCTTTCTGAGAATATATGTAGCTTAAATCGCCTCCACAAAATTTACTTGTCTTTTGTTGCTATTTAGGAATGTACGACATGATCGGCAATACGTGGGAATGGACGAGCACCGAATGGTTTATGCCTCGTCGGATAAAGAAGGGACCTCGCAACATCAGTGAAGAGTTTGAAAATGTTCCCCTGTGGAACAAGACATATGTAGTTAAGGGCGGATCCTTTATCGATTCCAGAGACGGACATTTCAATTTCGAAGCACGAGCGTCGTCGAGGTTTGTATAAATTCGAGTCTGAAATCTATCATACGTTTTAGTCAGTTGGTCCTAAAAAATCTGAATGAAGGATTTGTGTGCAAATATAAAATCAAATCTCACCAAGAAATAGATATAAGATCATTACGTTATCGTGGAATTAAATGTAAGGAAGTAAATTAAAAGTGTGAGAGCTTTGCAAAACGTATAATCCTGAGCGAGTATTATATTTAAAGAGTGTCATATTGTTTTCTCATATTAATAAGACAAGTGTTTGTCTAATCTTGTATTATCATTCAAAACACTTACGTAAACATTTAACCACCAGTTTACATATATACTATTATATGTTATCTTTATAATAGAAAACCAATGCGTCCTCACATGTACATCGAAAACCTCGGTTTCCGCTGCGCCCAATCGCTGGCTATGCGCAAACCCAAAGACACAAAACCTTCCCCTACCCCGGCGACCAAGGCACCCGACGCAGACAAGGATGTTGTTACCGCTAACGTCCCACCAACCACAACGCGCGCCCCGCGACGTCATAAGAGGAGTGAGACGTGGGAGTACAAAGTGCAGAAGGTTCTCGAGGAAGTCGTTGCGGGCAACCTGGAGAGTGCTGATCACGTGTTACATGGACTGCGCGATAGGCGTGCACCGAAAGACGAGTTGTGATGCGTGAAATGTGGTGTTTTGTAAATCGTATATATCTAGATCTAAGCATAAAGTTTAAATTTAAATGACTAACCTAATTGGTAAGATCTTGAATGGTGTTGTGCTAACTTCTTGTTTAACGAACATATACTTCACTGAGACTGATATTTTTTAACAATATGGATCGCAATGAACAATTTTCAATGTTCCAATGGCCATTTATGAAACTTGAGTTATGCTTCTAGTCTAATTATTATCGCCTTTAAACACCAAAGGTTAAACCGCTTGTCGCATTTTTGTTGTTGAGGATAAAAGATATTTATACTTTTGAGTATATAAATAATGTCCTGCTATAAAATCGTTCGTCACGTTCTTGGCTCTTTAAAGGTCGACCAGAACTATACTTATTATGTTTTGTTGAAAAAATATGAGGAAAAAATATTTGCGTGTGAAAAAGTTCGGGTTTAGATATATGTTTACTTATTTATATGTAGTCAATGTAATCAGAATTTTACCTCTTAATTTTATGCTAAATGGATTTATAATCATCCAATCATTATATTATTTTGTTTTGTTTCTTACTCGTTATTATAAAAGTAAAATTATAAAAAGAGAACTTTTTTCGCTTTTAACAATTTCATCATCACATCCATTACGAAATAAATATTGCCCTCATGACCTCATCGTTTATGCGAAAGATAACAATATAACAAAATTGCGCTAAGATTTTAGAAACAGTATTGAACTGTACCCACATTTTGAACATATAGGATATGCCTATATTCTGCATGGATATTCTTCATATAAGCATAAACATATACCGGTTTCCTCTTTATAAGGTCCGTTCCTAATCAATGAAAATGCAGTGAACTGTGTCGGGGGCACGAAGAATACGTTATTATAGTAAGAGCTTTAGGCATTTCTTAGACGCAATATAGCGTAATAGCAAAATATTTTTATTAATTTCCAAATAAAAGAAATTGTCCATGTCCAAAAATTATTTTGGATCAGAAAAATTATGTCATACTTGAGAAACGCAGAGCAAACAATGCTCAGAAATGTATGATAATATTGACTCAATTCCTTGCGCCTTTTTACTCGTTCACTCGTTGATCGAAAGACATTATTTAGAAACTATACCCTCATGTGGAGGTGCTATTTTCCAGTCTTGTGGATTCAAACTATTGTGAATCATATGCATTAACATGTGCGTATTGTAAGTGTAAACCCTAATTTTCACATATTCAATAGCACAAGGTCTTTCGAAGGGAGCTACCTTATATAAGTAAAATGTTATAGAAAGTCTTATTAATGTAGTGTTAACGGGTATTGAGTGCCGAAATTATAAGTATTATGTAACAACCACAAATGAAGGAATAATCAAAGGATTGCTGATTAATATATGAATATATACTAAAAACAGTGATTTTGGATAATACATAGGTAAGAAGCAATTGTTATGAAACAAAAACATTTGTTCTAGGATATAAAAGTCGATACCAAATAATAATTATTATTGAACGCTTCTATCGTTTTTTCTCTGCATTCTAATCGGTGCAATTAAACTTGACTTTCTTACTCACTCTGAGCATTTAGAAAAAATAACACATAACATTCGATCATATTTCCCACTTGTTATGAACATTAAAATGCATGCACATGTATATTTTACTATTTTAGATAACTCTACCCATTCAAAGATGGCAGCGGCCTTTTACAATCGTAATTTAGTGCTAATAGCGCTAACATGCGCCCTATTTAACGGTGTTCACACCTATTCCGCTGGCGCACCTGATTTCGCTTGTGACAACATGGTGCCAACCGGCCATGGTGTTGCCCCGCTGGACACTGAGCCACCATACGTGTTAATTGTTGATAAAGATTGGTATGCACCAGGAGAAACGATAACAGGTGAATGTCAATGCGTCGTTTTATCAAGTTGTATTTTTTTTAATATTTTATTAGTTTTATATTTATAAAAGTTTCTATAAGACGATTCGTATACCGAATTTATATCGGTACGACGAAACGACAAATGTGTTGCTATGACATTTATCATAATCGTGTATGTGCATATACATATGAGTATTATATACATGTAGGACGCATGTAAAACGATGTATATGTTTATAATGTTAACCATAAACCGATTTGGCAACATAGTGATGATATACAACTAAATAACTTAAGATGTTAACCATTTTACCTATGACATTGCAAAAATCAAATGCACGGCATTATTTTACAGCTACCCTGTATGGTTTATCGGGAGAGGAATTCAAAGGCTTCTTCGTGCAAGCAAGGTTAGATGGCGACAGAGACCAAAGAGCTGGCACTTTCAATGTTGTCAATGGTGATATGCAAGCCGGGTGTAGCAACGTATGTAACCATGTTTGCGTCCTTTATTTGCTTTCAGAAAACTAATTATCATAATGGTGACATGACGTTACCACTGTAAACGGAACAAGCGTTAAGCTGATATACTCTATTTCAGGTGGAAGACGCCCCTGTTTTTGGGATGTCCCGGTTTATAGGGACAGTTTTCTTATTTTGTATTGCTATATATCATTTCCTTATTAAAAGTTGAACAGATAAATGATAAATGCATGCATTGTATTATTTATTTCATTAGCAATATACTACTTTAGCGCCTGTGACATGGGCATTTCGCGCTGTTCTTGATAGTTATAACGTATATACAATATTTGTATATTTAGGTATCAATGTAATAAAAAATGCTGAAAACACTCGGTTTTTAGCTGATCAGCTTTTGATTTTGACCAATAACTCAAGTATCGAACATTGCGCGAAAGAAAATATATATACAAATTTAAGATAATTTATTCATCTCCATTCTACAATATATGGAACACAATTCTATTCGTATTTCTTTACAGGGTGGCGTGACGCATACAGGCAACGTTGAGAAGTTTGAACTTGCCTTGGAATGGGTGGCGCCCGCGGAGAGCGTCGGGCCCGTAAGACTCAGGTTAGCGCTCGATTTAAAAACATTCTAAAGAACATAAAAGCATGGTTTCCTTTTAATTGAATTCATCGTTGAAGATCTATTCAGAGTTCTATGAAGTTGAAAACATTTCAAACATCATTTTTGCTTAACAAAATTTTGAAACAATAAGTATCTGCATATTCTTTTAAGAACCATGCAATGGTTCATCACTTAAAATGCATGGAAGAATACAATGACCTGTAATTCTCAATATTTTGCTTTCAGGGCAACCATAGTTCGGTCGTTCCTGACCATTTACACAGAGGTATACTCCAATGTGATATCAGACCAAGAACCTACCACAACCACTACAACCACAACTACAACCACGACTACAATGCCCTCAACCACTACTCCTACAACGACAACCACTACAACAACACCTCTGCCGACAACAACATCAACTACTACAGAACTACCTACAACTACAACCACTTTGTCACAACCTTCCACTACAACGACAACGACAACTACAACGCATGCGATGACGGTCACACCTACCACCTCCACAACATCACCACCGACCACAACGACATCTACAACAACGACATCACAACGCAGTGAAACGGGAACCGTGACAACAACACGTCGTGCCCCGTCAACAACCACAGCCGCAAGGGGTAGTACTACCACGTCGACAACGAGGCCTGCATCAAATGGGACGACAAGAGCTGCGGCGTCAACGACCACCTCTCGACCAGTAAATAAATATGTTTTTTTTTTCATTTCTTCTACTTCTTTTTGCAATTAAGATAGGCCCGCATCCAATATGACAAGAGCGGCGTCAACGACCACAACTACCGCCTCTCGACCAGTAAATAAATCTTTTTTTGTCATTGTTGACAATTTAGATAAACGTTTTATTATGTGTCCAACGTATAGTTTATAAAGAAGTGATAAGGAAGCGCGTGGACCATAACTACAACGCTCATAGTGTCAACTTCAACAGCAGAAATGGCAAGTATCATAATGTCGATAGAAAAACCTCAAATTCGAAAGAAGCGGGTCCATGATCACCTCTCGACCAGTAAAAATTATGGTCAGTTGTCACACCTGTCAATGATAAATAACTCCTAACTCAATATTGAGAATAAAGAATAAAATAACTCAATTTATACTCACAATTGCAATTTTCCTAACTAACGCAGCAATTGAAGCGACAAGTATATCGGTGTTCGTCAACATATTCAACAAGTAGAAAATATCTGTTTATCTCATACGTTGTCTAGTCGACACCGACGATCAACTTCCGCAGCTGCGGGAGCGACAAAGGTTGTTGGCGGGACGACTGTACGGCGGGCGGATGCGACAAGGCTGCCACATGGACACCGCCTGGTCCTCAGGACACCAGTGTCTTGTTTGAGCTCCAGCGGACCGGTGAGGGCTGGGTAGCTTTGGGATTCTCCACGGACGATCAGATGGTACGTTGGATAGTGTCATTACATATTCTTAATCTATGCAGTATATTCCACATTGTATAAAACATGATTGGTGTTCCGATTGCTTTCAAGTTGGTTTCTCTCCACACCCTTTGTATAATTTTACATTGAAACTAATATTAACAGGGGCTTATTGAGAATGGACTTTCGCGGCCTCCCCTACTCCGTTCACTCTGATATATCATACAATTGCTTCCTTCCGTTCAATGTTGTCTAATTCCGCGCCTTTAAAGGTATTGTTATGAAATCTGATCTGTCTTATTTCTAGGGTGGCGATTACGTCGTGATGTGCCTGTATGACGGCGAAGAAGCCAGTATCAGATCCGCTTACAACATCGATGACGGCAACTTTAACGTCGCTTTTGATAATGTAAGAGATTTACCCTTTTCATATGTAAGCTTAAAACATTGGCCTTTTTCTTTTATGTAGAATATATCCTTTTTTTTAACTGTATAAGCATCCATATTAGAAAAAAAATAGCAACACTTAAATCATTTATATTGTTTGAGGCTGCGTTAACACGCAACAAAACATGCTCAAAACACCATTTTACGCTTCAAGCTTTAACCCACATTTATATAGCCAAAAAAAAATGAAAGTTTATCCCTTCAGTTCACGCGAAAAGCACACAAATATAAGGGTAAAGACACGCACTTGTGGATTTTGTCTGCGGTACAGCGATATTAAAAGAAAATGTAATAAACCCTGCGATCGCAGTATGGATTAAAGCGACTTAAGAACTTTTTACCGAGTTTATTCATCATATTCTAAAAGAATCCTATGTTTATTTCGAGACGATCTATGGCTTTAACGAGATTTGTCATATAACACTTATATTCTGTAACACTGGAATTTATATGTCTATCACTAGGCGATTTATAGTTGAAGCGATATTCGGCATATAACCATATTCGGTAACACTATAATTTATATGTTTGTTACTGGGTGATCTATATCTGAAGCGATATTCGTCATCTAACCATATTTTTTAACACTTAACTCTTTGCTTATTTCTAGGCGGTCTATGGCTTGAGCGATATAACGGCGGTGTACGAGGACGGAGTGCTCAGCTGCCGAGCTCGTCGTGAAACCGACACGAACACGGTCGGGGGATCGCGCCGACGCCGCAAGAGAGAGGATGCCGACAACTTCTTCGACCTGCGCGAGGCGTACACTCTATTCCTGGGGCATGGACCAACTCTGTGTATGTGTTGAGGTTTTCTTACATATTATTTTGTCGCAAATCAATATTATTGTGCCTCCAGCAAGTAATTATATAACGAAATTAAGCTTTTAATTGGTTTTCAAAATTACATCACATAAGGAGTATCGCGAGGAAACAATTTGCCGGTTTCACTCCGCGGTGTAAGCATAAAGCTGCGCTTGGGCATTTTAGGAAATGTGTGTTTCTCTTCAGTATATCTATTTTCATTGATATGTATTTGTGAACATTATTGATATTAACGGACTTGATAATAATCATTGTGAATATAATATTTTATGGCATGTTGAATGAAAGTAAACCAGCGCTCAAGCATCGCTCAAGTGCTGCTTGGGGTTAACACCGCGGAGTGCAACCGGCCAAATGAGTACACATCAATATTCACCACATTAGTAATGTCTACTATTTATCTATAATACCTTAATTGTACAACTTATTTATGGTTGCAGTTGGCGAACCAATCTTTCACCTGCAAACCCCTTCAATCTCTACTCAAGAAATTAGAGTGACGTCAGATGTGAATGACTATACAACGGACGCACCTTTGCCTCCCAGTTCCGCCCCTGGTTTGCAGTTGACAGGAACCCTCTTGTTTGTCTGTACCATCGTACTGAAACTCGTTCTTTAATTTCACTCTCATGAGAGATATGACATTGGATTTAATCTAGATTAGATTGGTCACGCATTCTCCGCTCCACTTAAGCTATACCTAATCCTTGAAACCAATGTTAAGGGGTGGAGAAAAGTGTAAGTTTAAGGTTAAAGTTATAGCGGAAATTATGGGACCAGGTCTTGCGGTAGAGATAACTATATTTAACTTTTAGAATTAAGATAAAAATGCAAATACTGTTTATGGAACTGTGTTTTATGGCCATCCATAATATATGTTTATCATTTATTGCCGCCCTAGCTAGCGAAACGACAATTTGAACATGGCAAGGTTTGAAACGTTCAAGACGTCGTCCCTGTGGATATTTAATGGTTGTAATTACACATATGATAGTGTTCATGTGAATTAATTGTTTAGTTCAATGAGTGACATAGTCGTTTTTAAAAGAATCCATTAAATGATTCATATACAGAATGAAGATGAAAGGTAATTAGGCTGTGATATTAAAATGCATAACTGCTGCAAAGTGTTTTATGTTAGTCCGATTTCAATTCGTTTATAAAACTTGTATTATAGTCTATGCGTTGACACGCAGAAATGTATCAGATCGTGCTTGTTATCATATTTTAATTTTTATGGCCCGCCTGACTATAGTCAGAGGGCCATATAGGTTTTGCCCTGTCCGTGCGTGCATTTTCTGTTTTCACCGGAAATGGTATCTATGG